>LGRX02035288.1:0-141735 GCA_001247695.2 Cymbomonas tetramitiformis | reverse complement strand
TGATTGTAATTTCCGCGCTCGTTGTGTCTAGGAACGTGCATGTGCTGCAATGATTGTATTAGCCACGCTCATTGTTTCTGGGTACGTGGATGTGCTGCAATGATTGTATTAGCCACGCTCATTGTGTCTGGGTACGTGGATGTGCTGTAATGATTTTATTACGACACACTCATTGTGTCTAGGAACATTAGTGTCTTTTGATGTGTGGCCACGCTCATTGTGTCGAGGGGACGTGGATGTCTTTGCAATCTGTAGGCACTCATTGTCTGTAGTACGTGGATGTCTTTTACATGTACAAGGAGCGCACGCTCATTTTGTCGAGGAACGTGGATGTGTTGCAGCCTGATTGTGGTAGCCGCCACGCTCGCTGTGTGGGTATTGTCGAATTAATGGCGCGGCGTTGTATTAGCCACACTCATCGTGTCTAGGAACGATGGATGTCTTTGCGATGTATTAGGCACGCGCATTGTGTCTAGGTACGTGGATGTCTTTACAATGTATTAAGCACACTCATTGTGTCTAGGAACGTGGATGTCTTGCGATGTATTAGGCACGCTCATTGTTTCTAGGTACGTGGATGTCTTTACATCGTATTAGGCACGCTCATTGTGTCCAGGAACGTGGATGTGTTGCAATGTTTGTAGTAGCAACTCTCATTGTGTCTGGGAACGTGGATGTGCTGCAATGTATTAGGCATGCTTATTGTGTCTAGGAATGTGGATGTGCTGCAATGTATTAGGCACGCTCATTGTGTCTAGGAACGTGGATGTGCTGCAATGTACGTATTAAAAGACTAACAAACGAACGAAGGATTGAGAAAATATACCCGATTGCTGAGAATTGTCAGCGTCAGAAACGGCCGCTTTCCTTGTTGTAGCTTGCTTCGCGATCTCATCCTGCTTGCGTTTGAGCTCTTGTCGAAAAGCCTCGATTACGGCTTCGTGACCTGGTAAATTGGCGAGTGGCTCCCAGGTGTCCGAGTTGGGGCCAAGATCCTCCCATTTTATTAGAAACTGCGGCTCACCATACTTTGAACGCTCTGCCAAAATCTCCTCTACAACATATTCTATATCGTCGCTGCCGTGAAGGTCAAAGGCATGCAGTTGCGTTCGTTTCACTGGACCCTTCCCCTGGCAAAGCAGTACATCTTCTGCGGCCCGTAATGGGCGCTTGCCACGACCGCGTTTGCCCATGATGGAAAATTGGAAATGAGGATTATGTGCTGGTCAGCGGTCACTAGGCCCATTACAAAGATTACATATGCGTATCCTACGAGACCGACCATAAGAGGTAGGGAGAAAGGACCAATCATGGGAAACGAAACGGCAATCGCAGAATCGATGGGGGGGGGATTGGGGGTGGATAAATGTTTAAATGACCAATAATGGGCAGCAAAACAGCTATCTCGGGATCGAAGCAAAAATTTGCCACCCTGTCAACGCTCCCGTTCAATATATCAATATATCGATATGGCGATTTCTCGCCGTCATATCGATCAATATCAATATTTGCCGTCTCGGTATTGATCAATATCGATATTTCCATTCACGATATTGATCAATAACGATATTTTCGCCCGTCCGATCGATCAATATTCAATATTTCGATATGCACCAAAAATAATATCAATCGATATCAATATTTCGATATATCGATATATCGAAATATCGAAATATCGATACCACGCCTTGCTTTACAAATGAGAAACTCAATGAAACAATCTTGTAGTAATAAAGGAGTAGCGTACCCCTCGAAGGAAATAATGTGGGATCCCCCATGTTCCTAATCGTGCGTTGCAGTACCACCATAAGGTATACGGGGTGACCGTGTTGGACACCTGTAAGCTTTTTTCCGTGTAATACGACCTTGCTCATAGCGTGATAAGCATCTTTAAGCAGCACTTGCTTCGGGAGAGCCGTCTCCGCAAGGATGCAATCGTGCACATATTGCATGTGTTCACCTGTCAAGGTGCAATATTGGTCACCAAAGCCCAGACACTTTAGCATTTACTCCACGTTGTATATTAGACAGAGAGTGCCGTTCACTTGAACCCTATTTTGTGACTTACCAGGTAACTTGTGGAAGAAGAAGTCGCAGACGGCTAAGTCTTCCGCGCGGTCATGATCGTACACGAGTATGCGCACTAATTCTCTCAAATCTCGGATGTCAAGATTCGTCTTTAGGATGCCCTCGATCTCTATGAATATCTTCTTGATTGTTCGTGCGTCCATGCGCTTTGCGAGGGCGATTAATGGCGAGAAAGCGGGTACCGCCCCTACCCCATGACGTGGACCGCCGCTGAGATTGAACGCCAACAACTTCATCCATTTACCCCCGCCATCTTGGGTTTCGGGTGTGGGATTCAACGCGATACCCTCAGTGACGTCCATCCCCATGACCATGTTCTCGCCCAAAATCTCTACGGACTAAAAGCAAACCGCAAACACATCGAAGAATAAGCTTTTGGAAAATGAGTTATTTTAATAGATTGGATCCAGCATTCTACTGGTATGATTGATAAAGTTTCAAATATGCGTTGTGACCAATTAATATTGCAAGGATATCCTAACTCGGATATCACATATACAGAACTGCGTACATTGAGACCTCTCCAACGGGTTCGAATACCTTCCCCCACGCCTTTAACCCGTTGACGAAGCCCATGATGACGGAGCAGTCGCCAAACTCATTCATCTCGAAAATAAACTTGCCGTCTGAGTTCTCCCGGCCATGCAACTCCTCATGCAAGCGTGCCAACCCGACTCGGGGCGAGCCCTCATCACCGTATTCCCGTCCCATGAGAGCACGTTTTACGCGATGCGCCCTCGTCCGAACAGTGGTCTTATGTGGCGCTCGATCCCCGTGTTCAAGCGTTGGGTCCACGTGCAGCATTGTAGCTTCTCGCATGAACCTATCGCCCGAAGTAGCGCTCTCCGGAAGGGGGCCAAGGGCCGTCTTGGTCTTCTCTTCATTAAGCACTTTATATGATTGCCTGAATGGAAAGCATACGGTCTCAAATGAATTAGTTTTACATACATTATTTGAGATTTTAACAAATAATGGTGCAGGCGGAAGTAAGAAAGCGTACCCCCTTCCTTTGCGGAGTACGCATAAAGTTGTGTTTGCAACCTGGCACGAGCCCCGTTGCATCCGGGTCCTCACTGAACACTCCTGGGCATATGAGAACTTTTATGTACGGACTGTCGGTCGCCATTACGTCCTCCCATTGAATGTTAGCGCAACAATGTGCACCGCAGCGTGTTGTCGTTCGGTTGGTGTAACCGCTCTTCCCACACCGCAATCTCACATAGATGGCCTCGAAGCGATTCTTTTGACGCAACATCTTGTAATGTGCGAGCGCGTCGTTGCCGCCGCATGGTCCTATTGCTGTTGCCTTGACCTTGGAATTTCCTCGGATCTTAACATATTCTATTCTTGGGGACTTGAAATTCAATGGAATTACCTGCACCGCCACCATATTGTTGTGCATTGTAGCAGGGCTCCTAATCGGTTGCAAACTTGCATATCGATCGATTTCGATATTGAACATTTTCAATCGATAATCGATGATATCGATTCATATCGAGTATTAAATTTTATATACAATTCTCCGTATACAATACCTAAGACCGCCAATACTAAACCGAATCGATACTGATTTATCGATGAAATGTGCACAAAAATATTGGTCGATACCGATTTCCCGTTTTTTCCCAATATATCGATATATTGGAATATCGATTAAACCGATTAGGAGCCTTATGAGATGAAATACCTTATGAGGCTCCACTTTCCCCCAATCAAGGGCTGCTTGCACTGCATACTCCAAAATCTTGCACATATCCAGGCGTTCCGGCGTCTTCGGTTCGGGAACACTTGCAGGATCAAAGTTAACCTCTTTGTCCGTTTCCCACGATGCAGCTGACCAAGCCGCCTTAGCTAGATGCTCCCTTTTCATTTGCACGTATGTGCATTTCCAAGGATCGAAATCGTCAAGTAGCTGCGCAGAATAGTGGCATGGTATTTTCATCTAAGCATAGAGCGACAAAGAAATTGGTTTTATGCATTCATGATGTGTAGTCTTACGAAAGTAAATGAGGGCAATCGCTGTTCATATGGATGTTGCTTCGCTATAGACTAGAAATATGGTCCATCGCATTAATACCTCATGCGCTTGATCGTGAGCTGATGCGCCTACGCCAACGGCGGTTGCTGTTGCTGCTTCTGCTGCCTCGGGTAGCGCCATCTACGAGCGCCACACGCGCCGGCACCCAACGACTTAGGTGGGTGGACACTGCCTTGAAATTACAAGTCATTGATATCCTAAGAAATATGAGCTGCGCATAAGCAATTTTGTGACAATTTCCCTCGAAATCACCAAAATTTTCTCTGAAAATCATTAGAGCACACCTCATTAGATGATTAATGATGATCTGGTTCGTTGTTATGTGCAGATGGTCGAGCACGTTATAGGTGAGCATTAAACATTCCGCAAAGGTATGCTCGCTAGCTATTATGTTTATGATAATGTTTAAGCATAGTAGTGTGTAATACGATGCGATACAAGACGATCACATTCAAATCATCCTGATGCATGATGGCACATTAACGATACCCGGTCAGATTGTCATGTTATTCATGTCGATCTGATCGCATAAACATCATTTCCATCTATAAGCGCCGTGCACCTTTTATTCAATCCATATGGTATCCTGCTTCATAATTATTTTATAAACGATGATGAGTGAACATGGCAATTCACAATCATTATTTGCATATGCCATGTTGCCAGGACCTATCGATGCCTGCCGATCATACTATTAAGTGTGTGGCCCAATACATATGGCATGCACCGTGAGATTATCTCCCACATCGCCTACATACCGTTAGATGTTCATTCGGTATAACTTATATAGCATCGCTATAGCATCGTATCTAGCATGAAGTACTACCTACCTCATGCTCTTGATCTGCTACTGCTGCGCCTGCGGCGGCGGCAGTGGTTGCAGCAGCTGCAGCAGCTGCTGCAGCTGCCTCGGGTAGCGCCATCTACGAGCTGCACACACGCCACACACACGCGACTTGGATAGACAACGGAATAGATTTTGATAGAAAGACTACTCGAAGGACAGCGCGTCTTACGAACCCTAGTAAGGGCAAAAAGCATGTGCGTTGTAAACCCTTGGATGCGCTCGAGGTGACAGAGCACTAATTCAGGCATGCCGTGTGCTCCCGTCAAGATACAACCCAAACCCGATCTCACAGCAGATTGGGGGTGTGGGGGGGGTCTTTGACCCCTCATACCCTAAGCGTGCGGGCCATCTAGAGGCTTCAATGCCACCCCTAAGTGTTATACACCATTGAAAAGGTGTTTTCACGGGCTGTACACCTATGTACAGCACCGAGGCATGCCGTGTGCTCCCGTCAAGATACAACCCAAACCCGATCTCACAGCAGATTGGGGGTGTGGGGGGGTCTTTGACCCCTCATACCCTAAGCGTGCGGGCCATCTAGAGGCTTCAATGCCACCCTATGTTTGTATGGTATAACCCATGTATAACTTACATGAACTTGAAAGAATGATTAACCAAATGAACATCCCTCACAATCCTACGGGTTGGATTCCTTCTCGAGCAGAATTAGACGAAATTGTGAGGTTGTGTCATGAACGAGTTACATATATATTCTCTGATGAGATGTGTAGGTTCCTTGAACCGCCAAAGGCAATGCCGGCAAGGATATATCAGGCTGTAGACTGTGGCAGAATTTGAGCCGGGTGATAACCGATGAGGGCTTAAGGGGTACCGGAATATCCTAGTTCACTAGATATCAGAGGGTCCCGAACTGTGTGGATAAACTGTGATAAGATAATAAACCCTAAGCTAGATATACCCGGAACGGTCTCGCAACGGTCTCGGATACTAGCCTACCTGTGACACAGCGTGTGTCACAGCACGACCCTATAGATCAGTCAGCGGTCCAGTGTTGGTCCTAGGGGTCTGTCATAGGGGCCTGCACCGGGACTCCCAGTCAGGGCTGCCTATACAGATTCCAGCACACCACCCCAGCACTGTGGGTGGTGACTGTCTAGGAGAGTCAGAATGTTAAGATAAGTTAGGGCAGGAGCTAGGGTGACAAACCTAACTGCTAATTCAACTGTGCAATTCTGATACACAAATTGAAACCCTCTAGCCGGCACAAGAGCAGAAACATACAGGCAACGCAAGTCCTGCTAAACTACTGAAAAGCTCTGTGTCAGCAAGTCAGATTGAAGAGTTCAAAGTTGTCAAAGCAAAAGTATAAACCAGATTGAAGACCGTGTTGAGGTCAAAGTACATCTCAGCACACCACCATGAAAGTGGTGTACTGCCAGAACCAGAAACATAATTACTCGGGGTCAATGGGCAGAGGAGCACCGTCACCACAATGAGCACCGTAGTAGCCCGCAGTAGCACGGCGGAGTAACACAGGGCTGCCAAAGTGCAAGGTGTCGGTCACTGAGAAATCATTCGCCAGAGAATTTGACGGAGTCGGTGTTGTTGATTCGTCGATCACGGGAGGCTGCACCGCACCGGGGTGCTGCCAAGTACTGCCCGACGGTGGCGCCTCGTCATCCGAAGACGATGCCGGCGACAACGGAGGACCGTCCTCAAATAAGATGCCAGGCGGCGGCGGCCCGGGATGCCACGGCACCGGAGCCATATAGAGGCCCTGCCGCCTCTGTACCCGCCGGTGGAGACGAGGCGGGATGGCACATGGCACCGTGACAAGCGGTGACTCCTCACTCCCGCACAGCACAGGCTGCCGCGCAGCCCGACCCGATACCTGCACAGGGTCGATGTCGTTGGCCACCGTATAGGTGGCAGCTCCTACCCCCATGACAGAGATCAAGAGAACGAAGGAAAGAAGGAAGGGCATCCCCCACAAGCCCGCGTGGGCGGGGAAGCCCCACGGAGGCTTTCCGCAGCCGTGGCTGCGGGGAGTACCGTCATGCCAATCTCCCAGAGCACCACCAGAGTGAGGCGCTCGGGCCGCGGGCGTCGACGAGTGATTTGCCGAGATGGCCGAAGCCCGCGGCTTCACGACGAAGCTGCCGTCAGCGAGGTCCTCGTAATCGTCCGTGTCGTAACCCGTGAGATCAACCGGTCCGATGGCGGCGTGGTTCACGGTCTGAACGAACCCAGCGAACTCACCGTCCGCGTCCGCTGTGGTGGTCACCCGCGCCGATTGCAGTGGCGCGGGTTTCACATCCTCCCCCTGCGAGACAGGCATAGCAGGGGCCGGCACGGCGGATGCCGATGCCGCCGCACCACCTGCCGGAACCTGCTCCTCCGGTGTGGCCACCGCCGCGGCGGGTACGCACACCAGAGCCGAAGCCCCCTGCCCGTCACCGGCAGGAGGCGGGAAAGATGCGTGAGTGTAATGCACCTGCGGGTTGGCCGCGGAGTGAACCTCCGCGGCAAGATCGTCGAGCCGGCGGAGAATGTCATCCCCCTCGGAAGCCGGCTGCTGCTCCACGGCGAAGCCGTAGGCGGACACGTCGATGCCGCCGACCGCTCCCGCACAAAGCACCGCGGGCGGCCCGTACGCGGCTGCCGCACGCGCGAAGGACTCCGCCCCGTCATCCGCCGCCTGTTGGAACAACGCACACATGGCGAGTGCGTGCACCCCCTCTGCGTCCTCCTCGTCGATGGGAACGCAAAATGCCGCGGCAGAGGTGGGCGGGTGTTGGCGCCCGCCCAACGGGCAGTCGCGGTAAAAGTGATACGCCTCACCTTTTCCCGCCTTCTTGCATCTACCGCAGAACGGCTTCGCTCGTTGATCGTCGCGGTCGAATCCCACCGGTGGGGTCTTGTGGGTCCCCACACGGAACCCACGCGGCTGCTGCCCCCGCTGCTGCTGCTGCCGCTGCTGCACCCGCTCCCGTTGCTGCCGCACAACCGGAGCGGCCTCACCTTGCTGCCGCTGCACGAGCTCCTTCAGCTCCGTGATCTTCTGCAGCAGCGCGTCGTACTCGCTGCTAGACAGGTGCGCGGAGATGCCGTCCGCGCCCGAAGCCGCCTCCCCCCCGCCCGTCTGCGCCCAAGCCTGGTAAATCTCCACAACCATGGAACGGAGCGAAACCAGTGACACATGAGCCAAGTCAGCGGTCATGGGATAGCGGACCTTCACCGCAGCGTAGAAGGTCGGGTCGAGTCGGGTGTAGAGGCTCAACTTCCTCGTGGCCTCGGTCGGTGTCCAGTCGGAAGCTCGGTTATCCCGCACCAAACGTTGTTCCTTAGCCAAGATCGGCTGCGGGTCAACGTTTGCGGGATAACGCAACGCGGCGTGCTCCTCCTGCTGCGACTCTCGTAGCGCCACCGGAACACAACCCTTGATGATGTCGACAAGGGCTCGCCGTCCATCTCGGTCAGTCGAAGAATCGGTACCAGTCAGCCAGACGAACGCGTTGCTGTGCTTCTCAACCACCAGGGCAAGGACGTCGTAGAGAAGCCCATTCACCTTGTTGACCACGGGGGCCAGGGGGGCGTCGAGGTCAAAGGCACACAGTTCCAGCCCGGCCGACTGAAACTCCGTACGCAGCTGCACCACCAGGTCGGACAGAAGGCCAGCGTCGTCCGTACCGCGAAAATGATGTTTCTTGTCACCAAGAATATCCTCACGGATACTCTTGGCCCAAGCCCGATGGAGTCGCGCCTTGTAGATCTCGTCGACGAGCTTGGACTGCTCCTGCAGGTAACGCCTGACGGCAACGTCCTCGTCTACGTTTGATGCAGGGTTGGGGGTAGGAACAAAAGGCGTAGCCGCTGTTGGTGTGTTCCGCACCCCGTCGATCAACCTCAAAGAGGCATCGATGTCACTGTCCCTCGTGAGGGACTTCTTGGATCTCGTGGTTACTCCCATCTCTAGAAAGGCCTGAGGGGAGGCGGTACGCTCTAACACGTTTGGGTAGGGTCGCATAGAAAATGTGACGTCACAGACACGGAAAGAGCGGTCGGGCCATGCTAGCGAGGGGCGAAGGAAGATGTCGTCGAAGTCAAAGGTGCCAAGGTCACCAGCCCAAAATACGGCAGCAGGCAGGATCAGAGCGAGCAGAAAACCGTGAATAATGAACATTGCGACGACGAAACCCAATCCAAGCCGGCACCCCATAGCCGCGGCCCAACGTCGCTCACTGCAAGCCGCTCATCTCATAATTTCCACTAATGCCCAAACGCGCAAACGCGCACCACCTCTCCGAGCGGCCGTTTAGCCAATCATGGCCAAACTAGCAAGTGGAATAAAGCGTGGATGGGGCCACGACCTACCGGAATATCCTAGTTCACTAGATATCAGAGGGTCCCGAACTGTGTGGATAAACCGTGATAAGATAATAAACCCTAAGCTAGATATACCCGGAACGGTCTCGCAACGGTCTCGGATACTAGCCTACCTGTGACACAGCGTGTGTCACAGAACGAACCTATAGATCAGTCAGCGGTCCAGTGTTGGTCCTAGGGGTCTGTCATAGGGGCCTGCACCGGGACTCCCAGTCAGGGCTGCCTATACAGATTCCAGCAAGGGGCGCATCGGTTCGTTGAGATGAGCTCGTGGATGATGGCTTTGAGGCAGGTTGGTACGAGGTCTTTCATTCCACTCCTATAACTTCCATCCTATCCTCTGCATCTTCTATGCGCACGAGTTCAACCCCCCACCCCTAGTTGGGCGATCCTATGCCCAGCTGATGGTTGAGTCCAGCTGAGGAAGCTGGGGAGAAAAATGCGCAGGATGTTTTTTTGCATGCAACGTGTTTAGCCTTCATACATATATTTCAAGTGTTAGGTTCTTGAGGTGGAAGCAAATATCGAGCCACGCTTGATAAGCGTTACCTGTTCGAAAATGCCCCCCCCCACTGTCTGCGCTCAAAAAGCCAATGCAAGCGACACGACATCACACGCGAGGACCGCCTGTTCGAAGCCATGGTTCCGCAAGAAGATCTTCAAGGGCACATACCTTATATATCGGAGTCGGGTTTGCGCGCTCGAAGCACACAAAGGTACCTGTTCCAGGAGCTCGTCGTTGGGGTTTGAATGTCGCTCGAACGAAGCTGTCCCCAGTGGCCCGTTCACCGAGCATCATCCGCTTCCTCAGACTCAGGCTATCGGCATAAGTTACATATA
Source organism: Cymbomonas tetramitiformis (assembly GCA_001247695.2). Lineage (NCBI taxonomy): Eukaryota > Viridiplantae > Chlorophyta > Pyramimonadophyceae > Pyramimonadales > Pyramimonadaceae > Cymbomonas > Cymbomonas tetramitiformis. Next base: position 131,575 of record LGRX02035288.1, on the reverse strand, counting down.
GGAGCAAGCTTTACACAAAACAGTACCCTGTAGTGATGACTACTTCAAAATTTGCTGGCTTTGGCCAACGCACCCATGCATAGCAATTAAGATGACCGACAAATTCACGAGAGAAGCGAGACCAAGGCAGGACTTAAAACGCATGAGATGCGAGTTGTCTTCGATCTCACAGTAATATTACCTCGCGTCAGCTTCTTACTTTCACGAAGCGCTCGTGGGAAGTTTACTTGTTACTAGCTCCCAGGAAGTTCCTACTTCAAGAATGGATACGCTGGATGTCTCTGCTCTCTCTAACGTCTTTATAGGAAAAAATCCTTTTACAGTTCTCGACAACTCCAGCCAGCCCGATCGATAAATATAGAGGAAGCCACGGGATCTTCGATGCACTCTTCGTGAGGAGCTCCACGCGGATCTCGGGTCCCCGCACAAGAGCACTTCAGGGAAAAGAACAGCGTGCTAAAATATCACCAAGCAGCCTCTTACAGGTATCGCGCAGGCTCCACTGAATAGTCACAGCAAGAGGCGTTATCCACTGGAAATTCCACAGCCTTGCAAAGTGAAAGTACTGTATGCGTGCTTTTTGTGCACAAAAGGTGCGAGCAATTGATGTTGGTCGAGAACGCTCGTCTTGTCGACAGGACGTCTATCGAGTCGGTTATCGGCACACCGGCGAGATGAGCTATGACCGTCCCCGCTGAGCTATGACCGTCCCCGCTGAGCGGCGCTGCCGCGAGCAGGAGCAGCGGGAGGAACGCTTATCGCATCGCCGCCCTCCACCACGGGCGGTTTTCCGTGGGCAATGCACAACGAATGAAATATATATGACACTAAAGTCACTACACGGGAAATAGGAAAGAAACCGATGTGGTAAAGGTAGCAGGGGAAATGCTAGGCAGCTATGTGAACCCCTACCTTCCCCCCGGCCCCCACGGGGCTGGGGCCCCTTAGGGCCCCGGCCCTAAGGGGGCACCACCGGCTCAGGGGCCGGAGCACCCCTGGGCTTTTCTCACTTCATCACCACCACCGCCCACACCGCCTCCATCTCCATCGTGCATCAGCTCCACGACCTGCTGATGTTTTTTCCGACGCTGGTGGCAGACACGCTTTCATTAGTGCCTTGCCACCCTTGCTTCCACGCCTTGTGGAATGCTTCCTGCCTTAGCAGACTGTCATGTATGAGGGGAACAGACTCAAGTAGATCGTTCCGAAGGCGTTGCCTTACTCATCGACGTAAATGTTTTATTATTATTATCAACAATATATTGTTTGTTGGGATAGGATAACTAAAACGACCCAAAATCTGATACCCATGGGTGTTATGGGTTGTTCCGCAGTATAATGATAAATTATCATTATAGGGGCCTATAATGATAATTAGGCCCTTATAATGATAATTATCATTATAAGGCTTATAATGATAATTATCATTATAAGGGCCTATAATGATAAGGCTTACTGTAGTAAGTCCTATAATGATATAAGCCTTATAAATGATAATTAACCGAGACCACCGCCATTATCATTATCTCCTTATCGTTTATGTTCCTCTATAGAGGAACTTCAGATTTTGCCACCTAATTAATCATCAATTGTAAAAAATCTACCAATCGGAATCATGCATGTAATGGCTCAAATTGTTCATGAATGAGTCAGGCATTAGGCATTTGATTGCCTGCCCAATACGGGCATTTTAGGTTAGCCTAATGGCTCGACCCAAACCTGGAAAACACACTTGGAAAACGTTGTTTTTCAGACCACGAGAGGAACTTCAGCTTTTCAGGGTTCCACCAGATATTTTGACCTTAGGAGTGATATCAAGCGTTGGGGAGTGGAACTTATCTTTTTCGAGTGTTATGGAAGCCATTGAAGAAGACGTGGCGTCGCCAGGCTCCATACTTGTGGGGCGGTATTGTGACCTAGAGGACCAACGGGACGAATTCCTTGATGCGTGTGTTGAGCAAGATGATGTCGAGTTGGAGGGAGTCGCAGATGTTGAGACCACTCTGCAGGGAGAATTTCCAGAGGTCGATACTAGCATTAAGTTAACCTTGGAACGACGTGCGCCTATTACGCCAACACTTGTAACTGTTTTCGAGGCTATTCCTGACAGGGTGCATGGGAGTGCATTTCTTGTTACAACACCCCCTAACAACGATGTAGCAAATGAAACTCTTTCAGAACCTGGGATTCGTGTTATATTCACTATATTATCAACCTCAGAAGTGGTCAAAGTATCTCTTGTTGTAAACGCAACCTCTCAAGCTGCAGCGGTTACGCCAGGGCCATCGCCACTCGCGTGCTCACAAACTCCTATCTCCAGTGTTCCATCTGTGCAATTTGAGGCAGATCCAATCCAGTTTTCAAACCTACTTCGCACTCCTTGCAACGCGAGATTGGCGCCTGACACCCAGGGCGCCTCTATGGACTCAAGTGTCCCGACGCCACAGACAGTTGTAGCGCCCGACGCTATTTGCTACAAATGCCTCTCCCATGGAGGACTCAGCGGAATTGAGTTACATACTTGTGCCACATGCTTTTTACACTATCATCATATGTGCGCCACCCAAGAGGCTTGTCCTCGGTGTAAACCAGAGCCAACCCTACTCTTCGAAAACAAGCCCCCTGTCGTTCTTATCAGCGACCCAACCAAACTTCCAGCCTTGAAAGCCAAGGATCTCGTGGAGCAATGTCGAGCTAGAAAGGTAGGGCTAGGAGGATCCAAGAGCGTTCTTATCAATCGCTTAGAGAAGGCCATTGCCAAGGATCTACGGGTAGGGTCCACCACTGTCAACCGCGGCTCACCCCAAATCTTCTGAAGCGTTGGGTAGGCCGCACTCTTGGACACCATCCCATGAAGGAGATTCCTGGGAGGCCTGGTGACGCTAGTCCATGCCAGTGGTGTAAGTTTCGATCCACCCATGCATATAATGGAAAGCCGGCAATTCCTATCGACAGGGCTCCCAAGTCTCGCTTCGGCTGCCAAGAATGTGCAGTGTGGCTTTGTGGCCCTGCGTGCTGGAATGAGTTTCATCACCTCGTGTAGAGAATATATTCCTCAGATGTATGAGCCAAGCACTTTGTGTAAGACAGCCACTTGATATTTCTTATTACTTTTGATATTGATATTTGATATTGTTTATTACTACTATAAGCATCATGTAGTGCTAACTACACACCGGAACACCGGGTAAGTTCGGCACTTTAATTTATAATAACACAGGAATATTGTTATATGGGCATATGCCATTTCATGAACTCAAAAATGGTCGGAGTCGTGCACCCAACGTTTAAAAACCATATTGAGATGTATATCATGGGATATGAATGCTCACATATGTGTTTTTAATATTTAGGTTGGTCCCCTACATGCTCAATGAGGGCCCATCATTTCTGCAGAAAATACATACCCTACGTTTTTTACACACAAAAAAGTGAACTTGATCCTTCAAAGGTGGGTATTTTTTTCATAGAGTCCCTTTGAGGAACCCATATAGATGTTATCTTATTGGTCATCGAACTTCCAGAGTCAATATGTACCGAAATCTACGCGGAACCCTATCGTTGACCCCCTGGAATCTGAAGTTCCTCCATAGAGGAACTTCGGCAAAACGATTAAGAGATAAGGCTTACTGCACTGTAATGAATTGACACTACAGTAGAGACTACCGTCGCCATAATTTCAGTAGACGACCTTTTGTTTCCAGTACGATATATATCTTATATTATGCAGTCTTAACAGGAAATTGTGGTAGAAGTGTTCTTTATCTATTGGGAACGTACCTTCTGGTCGCATCCGAAGTCTAATTGTTCAGTCGCTGGATAAAGAGGGCGCAATCTACGCCGCCACAGCTCAGTTTACCGGGACATTATGTTCCTGATATAACGCTTCCTACTTTTGGCAATTTTTGAGGGGTTGTCGTCAAAGTATTCTTGAAACGCTCAGAGAATTTCCCTTTGTATAATCCGAAAGCTTCGTTCAGTCGTTCGCAGGATATGGCAGCGCGTAAGTACTTGGCAATTTTGTTTATGTTCGTTGAGACTGCAGTACACGTTCTGGCGGATGAGGAGCAAGGTTATGTTGAGCAAGACTTTCGTATGGGTGACGCGTTCAACGACCCGCATTACTCGAGTGTCACTGCAGCTAAAAATGGGTTCAGAGTCTTTACGAACATCCCTGGACAGGGGTTAAAAGAGAGTTTGACGCTGACTCACAGTGATGGGCTTTACGTCGCTGGCGAAAAAGTGGTAACCGAGAGTGAGCATCGCAGGGTTGTTGGTGAGTTACGCGATGAAATACAGAGTACCCGCAATGAGTTACAAAGTGCGCTCACGTTGTTAAACGAAACAAGGAGTAGTATGTGGGAGACTCGGAGTGAGGCATTGGCTCTTGTGCGAGCATTGCGGGAAGTTTCTCCCGCGAATGGCAGCTTAATATTGCAACCGCCTACTTGTGAAGACCCTGGTGGAGACAGACTGCACTTTAATGGGACACACTGGGAATGTGTTTGCAAAGATGGGTATGTCGGAAATTCTTGTACGTTATTAGAGTGGCAAAGCTTACAACAACTACCGTTTTCGATACAGTGGATTGTGCAAAGGAATACTTCAGGCAACACCCCAACGTATTCAGCGGATTTCCTCTCTTTAGAGTTTCACACGTGTCCAAGCGGCGAGTGCATAAGTCCACATCCGCCTGTGGTGTACGCTGAGATTGTACTTGCTTCTACTTTTGTCGGTGTTAGAGGAAGCTTACGAGCATATGCTATTAATGGCAGCCACCCTGAAGACTGTATTAGAACCACACCTTACACAAGTTGGGATCCCACACAAGAATTTGAGTATGATGGGTATGTGATGTTTGGTACGCCACAACATATTTTATATGGAGGCTGTCGCAATGGCATAAATTTTGCTTATTTTACAACTTCTTTTAATAGTGAAGTTCCAGAAACCCAAAGATTGCGAGTTGCAGTCTGTCAACATCAGGATACGGAGAAAGTAGGGGTATATCTTGGTGATATTCAAGTGAAATTATCAAGAAGTTAACTGATATTTTTGGAACTTTTCATGTTATGACTTTATTTGCCTTGTGTAGCATACTCCTCAACCAATTGTAGTAGCAGTGTTATTATTTACTTGTTTTCTCATTTTTGTTTACACAATTTCGTTTTAGCATATGCATACATACCTTTGCACTACCATACAAGGAACATACATTGGCATTGCACAAAATATTTGTTTCACGGTGCAAAACTCTTTTTATCTTTGCAAAGACTTTTTCCATATATACATTTGAGGTGTATCAAGCATGATGACTTCCCCATCATATGATGGGGAAGATAGTACCCTGTGGAATCAGCACTAGCACTGAGTGGCGATGTGTTCTTCGTTAGGGTGGGTACCATCGATTCCCTAAGATGCATTGGGTCATGTACGAGTGATATATAAGGTGGGGGGTGGATTGCACTCGGGTTGGGTGGTCAAATGCGTGGGGGAGTCCGAGCTTCCCTGCGGGGCTGAGGGGTGCGAAATGAGGACTTGGCTATCTCGGGCAGGTGCGACGGAAGGGGCTCAGAACAGTCGTTGAATTTGAGTCGAGCGAGGTGATGTTGACATATTTTGACTTATTTTTAGCGTAGAATCTGAATATCAACTTCATTTGCCCATACGATGAAGGGTTGAGGTCATAAGGGGAGCGGAAGCGAAGGGGGGTGAAGGCAGGGTGAGGTGGTGAAAATTGTGGAGCTCATGCTTGTTATCAAGGCCACACCTAAACTTCGAAATTTTGATAACGGTCTAGGACAAGTGCGGGGGGGCGGTCCTATACGTATTTCTTAGCGTGGAACCCAAATTTGGGGTCCATTGAATGATTCGAGAAAAGGAAGGGGGGCGAAATCGCACTTTCAAAAATCCGTGAAAATCTCCCACGATTGTGGTTTCAGGCTGAGCGCTGAGTGGGGGGGTGGCGTGGGGCGGCTGGGTGAAAGGTGAGTGGGAATGGCGAGATGAGGTCATGGGTGGTAATATAGATCCATTGGGATGTGTTTGACCTTGTATTAACGCCATGGGTCGGTTGGCATCGAAACCCGCCTGCAAGGGTGGGGTGCACTCAGGGGGTAGCCACAGGGGGTGTGCAATTTCAGGTTGAGCGCTGAGTGGGAGGGTGGCGTGGGGCGGCTGGGTGAAAGGTGAGTGGGAATGGCGAGATGAGGTCATGGGTGGTAGTATGCATCCATTGGGATGTGTTTGACCTTGTATTAACGCCATGGGTCGGTTGGCATCGAAACCCGCCTGCAAGGGTGGGGTGCACTCAGGGGGTAGCCACAGGGGGTGTGCAATTTCAGGTTGAGCGCTGAGTGGGAGGGTGGCGTGGGGCGGCTGGGTGAAAGGTGAGTGGGAATGGCGAGATGAGGTCATGGGTGGTAATATAGATCCATTGGGATGTGTTTGACCTTGTATTAACGCCATGGGTCGGTTGGCATCGAAACCCGCCTGCAAGGGTGGGGTGCACTCAGGGGGGCTGAGAGGGCCGAATTCAGGGCGAGACTTTTCGACCATAATGTCAAAGTTTTGGTGGCTGGTGCAATGTTTCGATGGTATGGGGGGGCTTATATACGCAAAGGCGCAGGTGAATGATAGAATATAGTGTTGGGCGAACATTGATTGCGGTTGCATCCCTGTGCTAGTCGGCTACGTTGCCCAAATTGCACCGGGGTCCGAGGGGGGATCGCCCAGGGTATCAAGCATGATGACTTCCCCATCATGGGCTGTTTTTTGGCTAAGCCAAAGTAAGATCTTGAGTCCCAACTTCCGGGATGTCTTTTGGTGCGCACTTCAGGAGGTCGGTTTTCGCTCTAGGAACGTGGGGGACCATGTCGGCAACATATAATTATGTGGGCAGGGGAGGCGTGAAAAATGGGCCAAAAGTCAGAAATTCGCCGGGCTTGACCTTGTTTTTGGTGACGAAAAGTAAAGGTCGTTCTCCCCTTCTTAAACGGGAAGCAGGCGAAGTCGCAGGTCGTGGAAGGAGAAGACTGTCGCAGGGAACGAAAGTCTCACTGATGATACCAAGTTGTACGGGTGCAAGATGACAATGATGTCTTCGGAAATTGAAGGGCAAAATGCGTGTTATACACTCGGGAATTGAAACGGGAAATTGGGTACACAAAAAGGTGCAAGAGCTTGTATTGAAAAGTAAAGTTAATAATGATTGTTAACAGGCTCCTGGCCTTCTTATACTATAGGTACCGATTGTAGGAAGATCGGGAATCCGGGCCATCCGGGCCAAGTATTTTATTGCGTCAAAAAATGTCCATCGTTGAATGTTTCGAAAAATTGAATATGACGACGACGACGCCGTCAAAGTCTGGATTTAATAAATTATCGAGTAACAAAAAAAAAATCAACTCATTAGATAAAAAAAAATTCATATACCCGTAGAAGCTGAATTTATAAACGATATGGGAATAGAGCACATCATCAGATTCAAAAAATTTTGTATAAAATTAAAAGATGCTATCCGTATACCAGTAGAAGAAATCGATTCATTTAACACGTTAACTAATGAAGATTTATCCAAGGTATATACGGAATTATGGAATTTAGTAAAAACATACGAATTTGAGACTTCTCATTTTTTGGATGCATTTGCAGGAGTTAATGATATCGTTGCAGAAGACTATAATACATATGATACAATACAGCATATTAATAGAACATAACAATGTGCTTAAAGATATATTCGCAATTTTGGTGTACTTTATGAGGTATTTACAAAATACAAAAGAAAGTGAAAATTTAATACTTGCAAGACATTATCATGATGCTACTATTGACGGTATTTGGGTTAAATTAAGACAAAAAACTTTTATGGAAAGTTTTTTAAATTATGCATATGTTCATTTTTTTCAACCAAAAGAAAACTATTATAAACAAGTAGGTGGTGAGCAATTTCAGGATCTTGAAGAGTTAGATAATTACAAAGTCACTATGCTTGAAATATTTAGGTATTATATTAGTCTTTTAATATTTTTTTCTTTAGCAGAAAGTCAAGTCAATGAATTAAAAATCGAAACCTTTATTGGCAATATCCTAATTTCAAATTTTGTAAATACAACACAACGTGGAGAAAATGATGCTCGTATCGATCCACAATTACAGAATGAGAGAGACCTAAACGAAAAAATAAAACAAGCGATAACTGCTATATATGTTGGTTTGCCCGAAGGCCAAAAACAGCAACAGCGACAGCAGCAACAACAAGAACCGCAGCAGCAACAGCAAGAACCGCAGCAACAATTGGCACTACTTGAACCAGATGCGCAAGGTGGTGCGTTCTTAAACCCACAACCGCAGGAAGTGGTTAGGGGAAATCCTCAAATGCGTTCATCTGATGTACAATCGATTAATATTCCTGGTTCGTCTACGTTTCCAGCTGTTAGAATATTTGATCCAGCTTTGAGGAATCAAATATCACAATCCGTGTTGAATATGAATCGCAATGGAGGTACAATTTTCCCACTAGCATCTAATGATCCGGGTGCGGGACCTTCTACGCGTGAAACGGATATGTCGCCAGCTTCCGAACTTACGAAACGAGGATCAACAGAAGCAGCAGAAACGGACAAACCAGAAGAAAATCCAGCGAATACCAACGACAATGGCCGCCAAAAAAGGCCGCGCGTCCAATATCAGAACCAATCGCAGGAACACTAGCTGCACGAAAAGCAGCAGCAGCAGCAGCAGCAGTAAATAAACCAATTCCAGTGGCATATGATTTAACCGTTTCTGATGATTTAATAATTGCCCAAAATGAACAAAACGGATTAGGAGCAACAGCAGCACAAGCAGCAGCAATACAAGAAGCAGCAGCACGAGAAGCAGCAGCACGAGCAGCAGCAACACAAGCGACGGAACAAGAAGCAGCAATACAAGAAGCAGCAGTACGAGCATTAGCGGAACGAGAAGCAGCAGCACGAGCAGCAGCGGAACAAGAAGCAGCAATACAAGAAGCAGCAGTACGAGCATTAGCGGAACGAGAAGCAGCAGCACGAGCAGCAGTGGAACAAGAAATCGGCAACCCACCGACACCGGCCAAACCAAGGCGCACCAGCCTTCGATCAAAAGAGCAATCTAAACAATCAACATATGACGCCAAAGGCAATTTTGTTCAGTTACCGCCTTCACCTACCGGCAAGCGTTCAACCTAATCTTGACGTCAAATACAATGAAGAATCTTGTGACACTTCAAAATTATCCTGCGAAGACATTACTTACATTAGTTTGAACAGAAAAACATCGAGTTTACCTTTTAAACCGTTTAAATAAAGACTAATAATAACATATGTGGCATACATGTTTTAAAATATTATAATATGATTTTTTGATCATGTAATGAATACTTTTTACGTCCGGCATACAGCAACACGTGCGCATTTATATTTAAAAATGTGGTATGCGTGGACGACGCTGTTTAAAAGTCGCTTTTGAAGAAGATAAAAAACATGATAAATATGTATTTACGGTGTAATAAAAAAGTTTAAATTGTGACCATAAAGTGAATAGCGTGCCTACCCTAACCTGTCGCCCACGCTTGAATGAAAATGCGCTCACTGGCCGACGCGGATCATGGCGCACTCCGCCACGTTCGCGTGGCTGCCGCACCGCACCGTCCGCACCGCGAAGGTCACCTTCGTACCCACGTCCGCGTACCGACCGCGCACGCTGCGCAGCGTAACGAAGCTGTCGGCCGACGGCCACTCCACGTCGGGCCTCTTGCGACGCAGCAGGGCGTCGTACTGCGCTCCGTCCGCAACGCGGGTGATCTGCACGCGCAGATCCGGCGCCGAGCGTCCGTCATCGTCGGGCTCGCCGTCGTTTCGTGGTCGCCAGTAAGCGAAATCGGTGTGTCCGAACCGCCCGTACCCCGTGGCGCGCGGATTCTCCGCCAGAGAACGCGCTAGCTGCTCTCCGCGGATACGACGGCGCGCGTACACGCCACGATCCCGCCGCTTCGACACGACGCGGGCCCAGGCCTTGCTGGCCCGGCGCGCACGGCTGTTGTGATCCATGCGCAGGGGTCAGGGTAAAATATTTATACGACCGGTGCAGGCCAAACAAAAAACACTTACAAAATTTGTTCAGATTGGCTTATGCCCGTATTGGTTCGGCGAAGGGTTTTTTTTACCCTTGTCTCTAATACCACTACTAATGCTGCGATCGACCGTGCACCCGATGGAAACCTTTTGAGCTGTGAGGTGCGACGACGGAGGGTCTCTGCGGACGCTCGGGCTTCCGCTGCGAAAAGCGCTGCTGACTCTCCATGCGGAGTATGTGTTGCCGGTGATTCTCCAGATGATTCCCAAGTTTTTCGTTCTCCGCGCGAATTAAATCCATCTTCGACCGCTCCTTCTTGTGCTCTTCCGCTTGCTCTCGGAGTTTTGCAGTTTGCTGTTCCAGGCTCTTACACTCGCCTCGAAGCTCTGCGGCTTTCTTGACCGCTTCATCTCGCTGTGCCGTGTGTTGGCGAAGCTCTTGTATTACGTACGCGTTCTTCTCGTTGATCGCTTCCAGATAGGTGATTTTCTCCTCCAATTTGCGAACACTTTCCTGGTGCACGGTCTCCGCGTGGTCCATCTCCTCGCGCTGGCGTTTGCGCGTATCGGCATGTTTTTTTTTCAGTCGATCGATCGGTTCGGAAACGGCTTGCTGAGTCTCCGGTAAGGCCCAAAACGCAGCGAAGCTGCGTTCGCGCTGTTTGAGGAGGAGCGACCTTAGCTTTCTTCTGTCCATGGTGATGTCGGAGGAATTAACCGCAGGACACTCGGTCTCTACGTGCTCCAGTAAGTCCTGAGGGGTGCGCACCGTGTCGTCGGTGCACAAGGGGCAGTCTTGACACTCGGTGTGATAAAAATCGTACCGTAAGTTCTCGTTTTGCTCTATTTTCAGTCGTTCCTTTCTGCACACCGAACAGCGAGTGGATTTGATCTTGAGGAAGCATTCCGAACACTCCAGATGCTGCGGGGCTTTGTTCTCGCACGTCTGGTAAAGCTTCACGTCCTCCTCTACGTGCTCTTTGCATACCAAGCAGTACGACCGCGACATGATGGTTCGTGTGATGTTGTAGAGGTTTTTTTGGAGCTCGTCATTAGCCGCCACTTGCGATAGCTTTTCTGCGTATTTTGGCATGGGCCGGTAGGACTTCCTCGTCTGCAGGGTATCCGTGTCAATACAGATGCTCGGCAGACTTTCCGCGTGAGCCTTAAGTATACCGATCACGGCCTGGCCGTCTTCGCTACGGCAGGGGTTATCGGAAACGTACTCTTCGGAATTGTGATGGGACGCGGTGTTTTGGTGCGAGTTTGAAAGGGCGAAGCGGGTCTGTACGCGGGTGAGGTGGGGCTGTACGCGTATGAGGTGGGGCTGTGCGCGGGTGAGGTGGGGCTGTACGCGGCTGAGTCGATACCGTATTCGTGAACGGTTGATACGCGAGCATAAGTCCCAACGCTGATTCCGGTGCTATTCATGACTGCAGGTGTTTGCTTGTGCTTTGTCAGTGGTTTCAATAAAATGAATCATCTGTGAGGTCTGAGGGCTGTATATACCTTGAACGCAACACTTTTTTGATCATCTCTAAATTTAGACAGCAGTCGATCGTCCGTACGTTGCGCAAATATTACGCAGATCCGAAATGTGTTCGGGGTATGCGTTAAGCTAGAGATGCCGCACAGCAGTTTTCGTCCCCCATTTCGTCGTGCACGTCTCTGTGGGTGCCCAAGTCTTCGTCATTCCCGTTCGCGACTTCGGTGTTCAGTAATCGCGACGTGAGGTTTATTTTACCGCTGATCGGTTTTTTTTTGGTCGAAACGTATCGACAGCGCCCCATGTCTTTAGTGATCGCCGCATCGCACGTCGTCGCGGGTATGCTCAACGCGTATTACGATGACGCGGATCGCCTGACGGATCGCACCGTCGGCTGGAAGCGCATCCGCGACGGCGCGGAGACGCGTTGCGCGGTGGAGCTGTACGTGAATTCGACCCTTGAGCGAACGGCTCAGCATTTTGCGGTTCTCTTGTGTGATGCCAAAGCGATCCGCGCGTTCGCCAGGATTCTGCATCAGGATGCTTCCGACCGCGCGATAGATGCGCACGTACGCGTGGATAAGTCGAGGCCGACCGTGCTTCGATTGGAACTGAATAGTGCCGATGATAGCGCGGCGACTTTGGCAACAGAGCTGCGGCGTTGCGTACTGTCGACACGGGGCGAGAGGGTGCGGCGGATGCACGATGCGGTGGATTCGTGCCTGCGCGAAAAGCTGCTTTCGCACGCTTCGGTGGTGCATGTGCTCCTTCCGCTTTACATCGCCAGCACGCTCGGGATCGACGCGGTCGCGTGGCAGAGGTATTTAAGCTCGCGCTCGTTTGAGGCCGCTTTGATCAGACCGGATCACATGCACGGCAACTTTATACTGACGGTGCCCGTGTTGGGCGCGTTTGACGAGAGCGGCGAGATCTCGCTTGTGACGGAGCACCTTGTGACCGAGGGTTTCCCCTGCGTGTGCATGTGTGTTAATTCATATGAAATATTCCATGGAATAAATGTGAATATCCCGCACAAACGGGAAGCGCTCGGCCGTTTTGTAAAATTAGGGTGCACCCAAAATACAAAACGCATCTTTGAAACTCGGAAATTTCAAAGATGCTTGCCGGTCGCGGGCAGCGGTAAAAGGCAAGGCAAAGCGTTTAGGATATAGAAGAACTAGGAATAGTTATCAGAAGCACTAGAATACTTTTCATATGCTTCTGAAAACTATTCCTACTGCCGCTAACCCTTTGCCTTTCCCTTTGCCTTTGACCTTCCGTTCGCAGTTTAACCGTCGCATGTGCACCTCGGAGCGGTGGCACCTCGGATCCGGCGAAGAGACGATTGTCTCAGGTCTGATGACATCTCGATCGCGTCAGTTCCCACTTCGTGTCCAAAATCGTCCATGATCATCCATTATGCATTTTCCGACGCGGGGGTATGCGACGGCTCAGTGCATCCAAGTGCACGTCCGTTTCGACCGCGTTCGGCAATTTTGGATTCACGATTTCGTGTCCGCGTCGCGGAAAGCCAGCTTCGCAGCTTCCATCGTGAGCGATCTAATCGCCGAGCACGTCAGACGAGTTCTGCGTATCCAAACCGCCAGCAAGTCGCCGCGTTGCATCGTCAGGGGAAACGATAAGTCGGGCTGCTTATGGTATCTGGACACCGTTTTAAAAGGGGTTGCGTGCAAGGAGGCAGAGGGACGCGACGAGCGGAGCGCTTCGGGCGTTGCGAAGCTTATTGGGGATTGTCTGCTACCGTCCACGTGCGGCACGTTTCTGCGTCTGCAGAGCAGCGACGATTGTCCGGATACCCGTTGCGATCGTCACGTCAACAGAGCGCCATGCATCAAAACGACCGCCACGGATGTGCTGAATCCGTCGGTTCTGTACGGGCAGTACCGTAATATGCTCAAACGACAGTTTAAGGGTTTCTCGGCAACGACATGCCACGAAACGAACCACCCTATTCACGGCGCGGGCAAGTCCGTCACGCGGATGCTGCGCGCCGTCAGACTGCTGGACGCGGCCACCCGTCTGACTGCGGTGTATCACGGTCATACGCGCGTCGACCTGGACGAAGGCAGGCGCCGCGCGTGTCAACCCGTGCTGGTCACCATGCACGTCGACCGCGTGCAAACATTTAGCGATGCGGTGTCGCTCAGCTCGATCGTCGGGCGCAAGGTCGCTACCCGTCCTTGGTACGCGCTCGATTGCGAAAGCAACTCTGAGATGATCACCACTTACAGCCAGAAACAGATGAGCGTCGTGCGCGACGTGCGTTCGTGCAGGAACAACCGCATGGTCTGGTACGTCGCGACGCACGATTCGCCCAAACTGCAGGTTCTCTTGACGCCGGTCGGTGCCGAAATGACCACCGCGCGAGCCTCGTGCGCGCACACCTACAATCGACTCTGCGACGCGAAGCTGTGGCCGCAGAACAGCGTGGCGCATGCGGAGTATGCCGCGGAAGGTGACCCGCGATCAAGCATCACGCGAAAACCGCCGCGCACGAGCACCGGTCGCGTCCCGGCGATGCTTCCGACCCGGAAACTCAGATCCGCGCGTACGAGCTGCTCGAGCACTGCCGCTTAGACATGGCCGTCGCGATCTGCGAAAATGTGTTCAACATTCCCGTGCACGTCGTTAACGGCGGTCTAGCGGGAACGATACAACGACGCTGTCGCTGGTACGCGCACACCAACGGCATCGGAATACGCAAAGCCGTCCGTGGTGACGGGGGGGGTGTTGTGGCAGCTGGCCATGAACGACGTGGCTTGCACGAAGCCCGCCCTGCGACCGACCGCTGCCGATTTCGAGCAGTTTCCTCCGCACGCGTACCTCAATCTGCACGAGTCCTTGTATCACGCGGTACGGATCTGCGCGATGCGCTGGCCCAGCGTTTGCACGCAGCCGCCGGAGCCGGGCCATTTGCACGCGGCCGATGAAGCGGAACGAAATTCAGATTTCCAATGCTTGCGCTCGGGCATGGTGGAGACGGTGCCGGGCGAGCGACTGCGCAAGTACAAGGCTGCCCATGCCAATCTGGAGTCGGCCGCGGACAGCGTGTGGGTCTATTCGCGAGTTTGCGTGTACCCGGCGCGAGAGCACCTCACCGATGAGATACATGATTCGCGCGGAAGACGTGGCACCGTGCGCATGCACGCCTGCAGTTTGCGATGGTATCGTCGCTCGTGCGGAGCGCCCGAGGTGAGGATCGTGCGGGATCAAAAGGATGAGCGATGCATACCCGGGCTGTGCGTATCGGTGGATGACGGCCAGCACGACCGGTCCGCGGACGGCGCGGGTTACGATGTCTTCGGTAACATCGGCCAGGGCCGGATCGTGTCGGACGAGGACGGATTGTTGCTCACCAACGTAGCATTGGACGCCTTAGTGACCGCACGCTGTGAGATCAAAAATGTGGTGGTGCATCTCCTGCTGGTGCCGTAGACTGTACAGTGGTATATAAATACATTAGTGTAACTTTTTTAACCTGCTGACACACGTGTGTCAACGAACATCGTAACCACGCATGATGACCCCGTACCTAATAATTGTTGCGATAGCCGCGGTGTCCTTAGGGTTTTCCGCGGGATTAGCTTCTCTCATGACGTATTTGGGCGAAGAGGAAGCGAGCGGTGCCTCCATTCCTACTTTGGTCACCCTCACATATCCGCCGCCTCCCGTGCCTTCCTTGTTTTCATCGCTCCCTCTTGAAAGCCCGCCTCCGCCTTCGCCCAGTCCCCCGCCTCCGCCTCCCAATTTACCGCCAAAATGCCCCAACCCGCCGAGTCCTTTACCTCCGCCGCCTTTCTCGCCGCCCCCTCCGTCACCCCCTCCACCAAGACCTCCTCCATTGCCTCCCCCGTTGCCGCCCCCGCCTGCGCCTCCGCCTCCCTCGCCTCGGCCTCCGCCTCCCTCGCCTGCGCCACCCCCGTCCGTGACCTACACGAGCACCGGCGCCGTGACCAACGTGACCTATCAAAAATCCTCTGCGGACGGTGAATGGATGTGCGTCACATTCTACGCGAGCGATTACCCGTCCAACACTACGGTGGTCACGGTACAGCACGATGAGGTACCGCAAGGGGCGATGTCCACCTACACCCAGTTCAGACTGGACGACCAGACGGAGGACGCGGCCAGATCGGCTTGCCTCTTCGACACCCGCGGAGTATACCGCACGAGCATCACGAGCACCCAGATGCACAACGTGACCGGCGTCACGGACCACGTCACTTCGGAGTTCTTTTTTCACATCGTCGATGCCAGCCCGCCACCGCCAAACCCGTCGCCCCCACCCCCGCACCCGCCGTGCCCGCATTCCCCTCCCTCGCCCTCGCCGCCTCCGCCCAGCCCCTTGCCGCCTCCGAGCCCCCCCGCCGCCCGTGATCGATCTGACGCAAACGGGGCACGCGGCGACGGTGTACGGGTATCAGTGCGCTATGATGCCTGTGCCGCAGGGCGCGGTGTACGGACAAATCCTGTACAACTTGACGTCGCAGACGCAGCTCTCCGAGCACGAGGACGCGCAATCGCGCAAGTTGCACACGAACACGTACTGCAACGCCACCTCCCAACCGACGCACAGCGCCCAGCTTAACACGACGTGCGCGGACGCCACGAGCACGCCGGCCTGGTCCATCTGCCCGATCAACGGCGAACCCTGGCCGGCGATGCAGGAGTACAGAGTGGATACAATCGTCACTGTTTCCACCAACTGGACTTCGGTGATCGTCGGACAGGGGTCGGGGTACGGGTCGCAGCAATATCGATCCACGATCATCACGATCACCGCGCCCAGCCGCCCCTCCGCCGTCGTCGCCGCCCCCGCACCCGCCGCCGCCGAGCCCGCCCCTGCCGCCGAGCCCGCCCCCGCCCGCGCCACCTCCGCCCAGTCCCATGCCGCCTCCCCTGCCCGTCCTCAACGTCAGCGGCCAGTCCGTGGTGACCATGACCTCGGCCGATACGAACGCGGATGGGCACGATGTGGTGACCGTGCCCCTTCCCAACGGCACGTCCAGCATCAACTACACCGTCATCAACACCGCCACCAACGACGTGATCATGTCCAGCTACATGATCGACAGCGTGTCCGCGACATCTGCTCTGGTGCTGCAGCTTCCGTACGGCACGAGCACCATTCAGGGGTGGCTCACCATAGCTTCCGACACCACGACCCAGTACACCTTCTCGCAGGACGTGGTCTGCGGACGCCCCCCACCGCCGCCGTCGCCACCGCCGCCGCATCCGTCCCCCCCTTCGCCCAGCTCCCCCCCGCCCGAGTCGCCCATGCCTCCGTCACCGCCTTTACCGCTGTCGCCCGGTTACTTCGACGAATGTCCAGACGCCGACTGGTTCCGCCTGGACGAGGTCGGGCCCGAAAAAAGTGCCAAATGCTACCGCATCATGCGGCACGACGATGTGAGCTTTTACGAGGCGAACCAGCTGTGCAGTCAGATGACCGCGGCGGGCGACGCTCGTCTGGCCTCCTTTGGTACACAGGACGAGCGGGATCGCGTGAACCAACAGCTCGCGTCCCACGCCATCAACGGAAGCGGTCTGTGGTACGGCGGCACCACCGATATCGCTTACCTTTACGAAAACGAAAACCCCGCGCACGCGCTCTACTACGGCAACGCCGCATGGTACTGTACCACAACGTCACGGCGATGCGTCCAGAGTTTTGGTGGATCAACGCGGACGATCACTGGGACATGAGCTACTACGTCCTGCAGCAAGGGTCCCCGGATTCCGTCTACTGCACGATCGGCGACAGACAACGAGGCCTGCACGCGACCAAGGACTCCTTCTCGAACTCCATAATCGCGCAAGGCTGCGAGAACATGGACCAAACAAAGGGGGGCATCTGCGAGGTGACCGTGCGACGTCGATCCCCGCCTCCACCACCGCCGCCCCTGCCGCCGCCTTCACCGATGCCACCGCCGCTGCAGGAGATGACGGTATCTCTAAGCAACACGGTGGCCATCGACGCGGCCCGCACCGGCAAGGTGACGTGCCTCCGCCCGGCCGACATGGAGGACCCGCCTCCTTTCGTCGACAGGGTGGAGCTGCTGCACGCATCGACGCCGGCCACGTCGGCCTTCAAGGATCGCGTGTCGTACGCCTACCCCGACCCGAGCATCGGACGCTTCGTGAACTTCACAGATGACGCGTACTGCGTGTTTGACGCGCCAGGGAGTTACGACCTCAAGATGCGTCTGCATTTCTCCGAGATGATCAACGGCACCAACTACCTGGATTTGCGTTTTCTGGTGAATCTGCGCGACATGCCGGAGATTCCGTACGATTTGTCTATGGGCGACGATCGCTCCGAGGAGAGCTTGGTGATGTTCAACGGGTGCCGCTGGGACGTGTACAATCAGAAATGCGACACGGCGTACCTGGCCGGGGCCTCGGGGTACGCCTCGCTCGTGCAGCGCAAAAATCCGGACCACTCCGACCCGGGAATCGGTTGCGCAGCTGCACCAGCCGGCGTTCAGCAACCTGCCGGCTCTTCGCGTTGTTCTCGCAGTAAACGTACTTGGTGACGTTGCCGCCTGCGATGAGCCACGCCTCCAAACCCGAACACAGGCCTGCGCAGAGCTCGATGACCACGGCCCCTTTGGTGTGTAGGTGGGACACGGTTCGCTGGGGCAGCGGGCGTGTGTCCAGACTGGTTGCTCGCCCGTCCACGCACTCGCCGCTCAGCACCCTAGTGACGGGAACGTGTTTTCTGCTGTCCAGGTAGGCTGCCACCCAACTGCATGCCTCTTCCCAAAGTGTCAGTGCGTCGTCGTCGTGGGCGTCGTGGTCATCAGTGTCTACGTGCATGGACCAATGCTCCCCCAGGTGGTGGCTGACCAAGTCGTGGCTCGTGCAAGGGTCGCCTGACAGCCTGCCCACATGGTTCTCGTATTGCCAGGAGGCTATGGGGGCGACGTTCTGCATGCCTTCCTCAAGGGCGCGAGGGTGTCGTGCGCAGAGGCAGGCGAAGGCCCCCGCCGTGGGCAGTGCAGCCTCCTCCTCAGTGGGGTCTAGGCTGGCTCCGGTGGGGTCCAGTGACGACTCTCTTGGATATCGGGACAGCACGTCGGCGTTGGTGTGGCTGGTTCCAGCCCGATGCACGATGTCGTACTCGAACTCCTGCAGGGAGACCTGCCATCGCAGGTGCATGCCGGTTAGGGTTTGCGAGGATCGTAGCCATGTCAGCGGTTTGTGGTCGGTGATCAAGGTGAATTTGACGCCGTGGAGGTAATGCCGAAAGGATCTCACGCCGTACACGGCCGCGAGGGCTTCCCCATAGAAGCTGCTGTAGCGCACTTCTGACCGGGGGAGTGTGCGGCTGGTGGCTGCGATGATGACGTCACGATCCTCATCGTCCTTTTGCCCCAATATGGCAGAAATGCCGACCCCCGACCAGTCGGTCATAAGATACAGTGGCCGGCTCGGGTCGTAGGCGTGTATGACCACGCCCGGTTCAGTGAGCCGCTTCTTGAGCTGGGCCAGCGCGTCGTCGTGCTCCTTGCCCCACAGATCCTTGACGTTCTCGTTGCCTTTTCGCAGCAGGCAGTTCAGAGGCCATGCCAGCGACGAGTAGTCATCTTTGCCGATGCGCGCGGCCATAATGCGATAGAAGTTCATGAATCCCAATATGGCCCGAACGCCTCTCACATCCTTGGGCGTAGGTAGTTCGAGCAGGGCGGCTACCTTCGCCTGGTGTGGTGATAGCTTTCCGGGTCGCAGAAGGAAACCCAGAAACTCACATCCGCCGGCGGCGAAGACTGACTTGCCCGGGTGGCCGCGCAGTCCTACCTTGCTTAGGCGCTGCATGACTGCCTCCAGGTCGGCCAGGTGTTGGCGGGCGGTGGGCGAGGTCACCAAGATGTCGTCGCAGTATACCTTGGCACAGCTGAGTCCGCGCAGCTCGTGCTCGATCACTCGTCCAAACATTGCGGTGCTGTTCGCGCTGCCAAAGGGCATGCGCTTGTAGACGTATTGCTCGGGAGCGGCGCCATCTCGAGCCCACCAGAAGCATGTTTTCAGCGACGCATCGTCGGTCAGGACGATCTGGTGAAATCCGCTGCGCAGGTCCAGCTTGGTCATGTATTGGTCGCGGCCAATGTCGTGAAAGAGGTCTTCGGGTAGCCGCGGAGGCGTGCGGTCTCTGAGCGATAGCTCGTTGACGCCTCGTAGGTCCAGTGCCACACGCTTGTCCGTCCAGGAGCCAGCCAAGGCCTTTCTTCATGGCCACGACGACGTTGCAGGTGTTTTCGCAGTACTTCGGGGCTTTTTCGATGATGCCGTCCGCCAGCAGCTTGTTGAAGTGTTCATCGATCAGGCTTCGCTCAGCTGGTGAGAAACGCCTGGGTTTCTGGTAGTGTGAGGCGGACTCGTCCTTGAAGGGGATGTCGAATTTGCCGATCTCCCCCGTGTATCCAGGCAGGTCGGTGGCTGAGGTGGCCAGGAAGCCCTTCTCGCGGCGCAAGAGGTTTCGTAGGTCTTGCCACTCTTCGTCGGTCCACGCACCCTCGCCGTTGAAGCCCGCTTGAGGCCCCATGATTACGTCCAGTTCCTCGTCGCGGGCGTGCAGCGCCTCGACGTCGTCCTCTCGGCCGAGTGGTATGGCGCTGTCCACCTCACCGGCCTGCGTGGCGAAAGCTCGCGCCTGGTGGTGCCGCCGTGGCCTCCTGCGCCGCTTGCGGCCCCTGCGGGCGTGGCGTCGGCCTTTTGCCCTTCTGAGGCTGGCTCTGCGCTGTAGATCATGGGAGGATGGCGCCCCACGGCCCTGCTGCCTATTCCGCTTGTTGGCGCGCTTGAAGCGGCTGGGGGGCTCGTTGCACTTCGGGTTGAGGACTATGAACCGCATTATGGCATTGGTGTTGACCAAGCGGAAATGTGTCCACGAGTATACCGCCCCAGCTGTTGCTGCCGCCGCCACGCACCAGCTGGGCGTGCTCTTCCATGTTTCTGTCGTTATGAGCCTGGACACCTCTACGAGCAGGTGTCCCACGCTGTTTGCCTGGACCGTTGTGAGGATGGTCCACGCTGCTAATGCGCAGCCAAGCTGCACGCACACTCGCTGCGCCCATGTGCGGGCAAGGAGCTGCAGTACCGCTTTGGCCTTCTGCTGAGCCCGCCGGTTGCGCCTTCCAGCGGACTTGGGCACTGTGCTCCAGGCCTGGATGAGTGCCCACCTCATCCGGGCGCTAAGGGACCGCTCCACGAGTCATAACAGCAGGGGGAGGTTCAGGGAGAACCTCCGCACTGCTCGCCACGTCGCCTCTAGGAACAAGATCCCAACTGCTGTGTGGTGCACCGTTGTTGACCTGATCCACTGGGTCACCAGTACCCCAACGGCCCATGATGCCACTCCGTGAGTCGCCATTGCGGCTGCCCCTGCGGTCGCGGCGATTGCGATGGCGGTGGCGTGTTCCAGGTCCCATGAGCCGGGGGCCCACAGGCGGCAGGGCGTGACGGAGACCAGAGTGTACGCGCTGGCCCACGCTATGCTTTCCGCGCTGAATCCTTTGGCCCACATGGTTGCGACTGTAACCAGCCCTGCAGTGACGATGTTGTCGACGGCGCGTGGTGCTGGTGACGGGGCTGTGGTTTCGGCTACGGTTGTGAGTGTCAGCGCGTGGGCTTCTTCGCGGCGTGGCAGGGAGGTCGCGCCTGACCTCCGTGCGTCGCGCGATGGCGAGTTCCGAGTTGTTGTTCCATCTGCCCGCGGGGTCGGTTGGGGTGGTTGCGGCATTGTGGCAGGCGAGTCGGGTGGTTGTTGCTGGGCTGGGGCCGATTGGGCACTCACGGGTCGTTGCTTGTGTTGCTTGACCAGGCGTGCTGCTGTCGGATGCGACTTCCCGAGCGGCTGTCCCCTTGCGATTGTGAGTGGCCGGGGTGGAGTTCGCGGGGTGACCGTGGTGGTGTGTGGTAATTTGAAAAATTTTGGTTTGGTGGTCCTGTTTGCCCCGTCTGTGATGCTGAACTTTGGGGTTGTTTCCCATTCTGCGTCTGTCGTGCTTGGCGGTGTAGTATCCCCCCCCCCAGCAACGGGAGGAGAGGCCGTGGCTCGACAGAGTTTGCTGTAGGGCCACCGAGAGTGAAGCGTCCGGGAGCGGACCGCTTTTCTTTTGGGGGGGAGAGAGCGCGCCGCGAGTGGCAGATGGCAGCCACCGCGAGCGCGCCAGGCGCACCGCCATGAGGCAGCAGCTCTCGCTGTGCTGTCTCGGGCTGCGTGACGCGCCGCTGCCCCGCCAGGCACACCAGACGCATGGTGCCTGGGGGTAGCGCGCAGCGTGTGCACCGCGTCCAGGCGCATCGGGCCTCCTTGCAGAGGTTGATGCGCGTGCCTGGGAGCAGCACACCGCGCACGCATGCCCCGCCGCCGAGCGCGGAGCGCGGCACCCACACTCGGGGTGCTGATGAGGCCGGCGAGCCCCAAGCTCCGGGCGAGTGCACCCGTCTCGACGGGACGCATCGCCACGCGCCTGCAAGGAGGCCCACCCTTGCATGCGTGTCGCCACGAGGTGAGCACACCGAGGTGCTCACCCGCGCCCTCCCCTTAGGGCCACCGAGAGTGAAGCGTCCGGGAGCGGACCGCTTTTCTTTTGGGGGAAGAGAGAGCGCGCCGCGAGTGGCAGATGGCATCCACCGCGAGCGCGCCAGGCGACAGGTGAGAACCTGTATAATCCATCCACCAGAGCAGTGGCTCTAGCCTCGGCATAGCCAGGCGACAGGTGAGAACCTGTATAATCCATCCACCAGAGCAGTGGCTCTAGCCTCGTCATAGCCAGGCGACAGGTGAGAACCTGTATAATCCATCCACCAGAGCAGTGGCTCTAGCCTCGGCATAGCCAGGCGACAGGTGAGAACCTGTATAATCCATCCACCCGAGCAGTGGCTCTAGCCTCGGCATAGCCAGGCGACAGGTGAGAACCTGTATAATCCATCCACCAGAGCAGTGGCTCTAGCCTCGGCATAGCCAGGCGACAGGTGAGAACCTGTATAATCCATCCACCAGAGCAGTGGCTCTAGCCTCGGCATAGCCAGGCGACAGGTGAGAACCTGTATAATCCATCCACCAGAGCAGTGGCTCTAGCCTTGGCCATGCCAGGCGACAGGTGAGAACCTGTATAATCCATCCACCAGAGCAGTGGCTCTAGCCTCGGCATAGCCAGGCGACAGGTGAGAACCTGTATAATCCATCCAACAGAGCGGTGGCTCTAGCCTCGGCATAGCCAGGCGGCAGTTGGAGATCTGGATAAAAGCTCTGCGCATCCGAGGAGGCGGTAGGGGTTTAAAACCTTTCCTCCGGGCCGGCATCCCGAGAACTGTCAGGTAATTGGCAAACCTATTGTCATCACCTGTAAGTGTACCGTGTTGGAAGGTTTGAAACCTTGAGCGTGGTAATGGATGTGAGATCTCGAGCCTTGGGGGAGCCTGGTAGTGCAGATGGCAGACCGGTGAGAGGCCGACCCTTGTGCTTAAGAGGTTGATCTCCTTATTGCGGTGTGTCTTGGGAAGTGTAATGTCATCCCAGACAACAGGCGGCTGAGACCTGTATAATCATCCTGAGCAACAGTAGAAGATCTGTATAAAAACTTTACTGGTCCGACGTGGTCAGCGTGGACGTGACCTTCCCTAAGGGGGGGGGAGTTGTGCTAGGAGGCAAGCACAAGAGCAAGAAAAACGGCTAAGTACAAAACGCAAGAGTACTCAGTACGGAGTACAGTAGGACCGATCAGAATGATGTTGATGTGAGGTGCCTAGCCTGTTGTACGGAGTACTCAGTACAGTTGAGTTATGGAGAGAGTTCCTGAATGCATAAGAACTCTAAGTGTAACCAGTTTCGGAGATGAGAACTGAACTGAGAATTGTAAGCCGTAACTGCTGTATATTGTGTATTGAAAGCATGCACTTGAAAGCAAAAGCATAACTATAAAGATTTACGAAACCGAAGTCTTGTAGTAATAGCTTGAAGGATTTACGAAACCGAAGTCCGATAGTTGACCAAACGTAATCATACCTCGTGCGGTCGTTTAATAGCTAGTAATAGTTAAGCCCGAAAGTGTAAAGAAGAGAAGAAACTGGAGTGGTAGCCTCCTACACCACCGTGCCGCACACCATTTCCGGTGTCGGTGGTGCCGATGCGCGCGCATGCGCGGCTCCACCGGTCGGTGGTGCTGCGTGGGCTGCATCGGCAGTCCCAACTGCAGGAACTTCGCCGCCTGCGCTGTTTCATGGCGATCTTGGCGACGCGGTGGATGGTGCGAGGCCGGATGCTGTTCCGCCGCGTAGACAGGCGCGGTATCGGGCGCTACGGCAGGGATTCCGCTCCCACGGTTTTCTCCCGCTGCCGCCGGAGCTCGTGGATCCCGATCCACCACTTCCCTCTTCACCACCTTACTCGCCACCGCCGTACTCGTCCGAGGACGAGGCGCCGAGCTCTGGAGACTCCGCGGCTGTGATCGAGGATTCCTCAATTTCGTCTACGCATGATTTACCACCGACCCAGGAAGCCGGCAACTACCGCACCCTCACGCTGCTCCGGGCTGGCCGGCCAGTTCCGGGGACCTCTAGTGGCTGAAGATTTCTTCCACCGTGCCTGCCTAGAGATTAGCTGGTGATTAGCTTTCTAGATGTGCGAAAGAGCTCTCTGAATTTGAGATGTGTTTAGGGTTTTAGCACTTAACAGCTGTATTTGACGATCTTTGCTGTGAGCTGGGACCGCCCTGACCAAGAGTACAGGCCCCCAGCCGTGCTACAGTTTCCTCCTGAAGTTAAGTAGGGAGTTTGTTGCTTCGTTTCACTACTAGCTCCGGTCACCACCCTAGGTGGTGTGCTGGATTTGACACTGTGACACCCGAAACTGTCACATGTCACTTGCTTCCTATAGTAGGTTGGGTGACCGTCACCAGTAGACGGGAAACACCCGTTAGGTATTTACGTTATCTCTTTCTTTATCAAGACACACTTTACCGTTCTGATATCGCAACCCTCAACTCAGGGTTTATCTCTCTAGTTAGATAAATATTACCGCCGAACCGTAAATCTACCAGGAAGTCTCATCTTTTCTGTGAAGCTTCTAAAAGTATGCGAGGGGAGGAGTTGTGACACGGAGCCTTCCGCGGTGGCGGGAAGTGTGGGCGTAAACAATTGGTGCCGCACGGAGTTTCTGCTCGAGGGCCGAGCGTGACTGCAGCGGCAGCGCCGCCTACCGCAGCTGGCGCTGGGGAGGCGACTCCCTTGGCCGCGACCAAAGAGCGCTCGCCCGAGGAGCAGTTTCCCATTCCTGCTGGAAATGACACCCTGACTAGTTCGTACAGTCAGGTGTCATATTCAGTGTGTCATCTTCGGTGATCAGCTTGTGTGACAAACTCAGTATATATGTCTATAATCTGAGTTTATCTTGGTTCGTTGTTTCACCGTCGGCAGCGTTCCCCCTCGTGCACTGCTGAGTTTCTAGCAGGTTATGGGACCACTTCACGCTTGCGTGTTGTGTATTTTAGCGTAGAATCTTATTTATTTTCATCATATCTTTCGGGAGAGTGTGTCCACGCCTTGTGGCTCACTCAGATTCGGATTCTTCGCTCGAGCTTTGAACTCGCGGTTTGCGAGGGGATTAGACGGAGTGGTGCTCTACGGATTTTCTTGGGTTGTTTCCACACTTATTTTCGTTATATTCTATGGATTCTTCTCAGATTTCTTCGAGTGAAGAGCTCCTAGCTCTTTTGGATTCTATTGACACTGGTTTTGCGAGAGTCTCGACTCTCAAGAGGTCTCAGTTGATCTCTTTGTGCACTTCTATGAGCGAGGCTATTGCGCATTTCCGCTCACCGCAGGTTTCTCAGCAGAGTTTGACCGCAGACCCGCCGATCATTTTGGAGATTATTGTTTCAGAGAGCACACAAGTTGGTGGTGCTATTTCCGATGATGTTGCGGGTTCCGCTATTTCTTTCTGTGAGACAAGCGTCGGAGATTCGCCAGTACTTTTGGCAAATAAATCAGTTTCCACTCAGATTACTTCCACTAGACCCTCACCTAGTATCCCTAGGGTGAGAAGCGCGCGCGCACAGGCCCCTCCTGTGCGTCGTGAAGTTCATTACATTCACGCGCCCCCTATGCCTGGGCCTCCTTCTGTGGACATGGAGGACCAGCATTTTGAGCAGTATGACAGTAGTGAGGAGGATGAATCGGAGTACCCCCCTGGGTATTACGATGATTCAGACAGGTGTGAGGAAGTAGAGGAGGAGCAACATGGCCACTTGGCCGCTCCGCATTTTTCGTCCGATCGATTGGGACAGGATGAAACCCTGGACACAGGTTTCCAGGGCGACTCTTATGGCGGAGTTTTAGAGCCCCCTGTTGGGGATGAATTTTTACCGCAGAATGATTTTTCAGTTGGCACTGTTTCCTATGTCAGAGATGCTATCCCTGAGAACGAAAATTACGAAGAGTACACCGCTGAAGAGTGGGCTGCCTGGGAGGCCGAAGCCCATGCATCTTTCGACATTGGTGGTGCTGGATTTTATGATGAGTACGAATATTTTGAGAACTCAGCTTCCGACGATTACTCTGATGGGTCTTATTAATCTTTAAACAGACAGGCGGTGCTCCTTTTTTGCAATTCTCCACCACTTGCTGTAGTTTTGGACCGAAGGACGTTGTATTATTTCTCACCACTTGCGGGCAGCTTTTCAAATTAAGACGACCAATTTACAGGCAGGAGACCTTTGTAGTTCGCAAAGTTAAAAGCTAAACCGACAGGCAGACTTATTTTTACATTCTCCATCACATGCAGACAGGCGAGATCTGTGGGAGCACCCACCACTAGCTGGCAAGGACGCACTTTGACCGATCAGATTTTGTTTTAGCGAGATCTCTAGCTTTAGCAAATATCATATTTTTTTTGCTTAAGCTCTCATCGACCACTTGTGACTTTTCTAGCTTCTAGGCTTAACAATCTTGCATCTTACACTGTAAGCCTAGTAGCTAGGGTGGTGTGTTGTCACAAGCTGTCCACCTCAGATGAGGTGGTGTGCTGGAAATGACACCCTGACTAGTTCGTACAGTCAGGTGTCATATTCAGTGTGTCATCTTCGGTGATCAGCTTGTGTGACAAACTCAGTATATATGTCTATAATCTGAGTTTATCTTGGTTCGTTGTTTCACCGTCGTGCACTGCTGAGTTTCTAGCAATTCCAGCGGTACCCGGTGGCGCCGCTAGTGGCACCCCTTGGGCGGGACACGCGCCCAAGCTACCTCGCCGCCAGATGGGATTGCGGATCAGCCCCTGGTATAACCAGCGAAGGCTGAATGAGCAGGACAAGCGAGTGAGCGAGCAGTTGGCCACTACGCGGGAGGTCATCCAAGAGGCTCGTGAGACCATGTGGGAGAGGATCGCCCAATGAATGACCTCCGCCGGACGATCGAGGAGATCCGCGCGTCTAACGAGCCGTATCGCGGCATCCCGTATACGGGGAGCCGACCGCGGTCGCCGACGCCGGAGCCGGAAGAGGAGCCGGACGAGGTGGTCATGCTCCCGGGGCTGGATGATTCCCCACCCGACCTGGATGACGCTCTGAGCGATGACGCCAATGTCACGAGTGACTTCTCGTGTCCTTGTTACAGTCCCTCCCAGATGCTCATGATGACGAGGAGGATGGAGCTGGTGCTGCTGAGGTGGCTGTCGAGGAGACGCCCACGGATGCCAACAAGTTCGAGACGGGCATCCACGGACCTGGACAGCCTGGCCAGTCTGTGGACATCGAGGACAAGAAGCTGACCACGAATCCCGCCGACGAGAGCTCTGATGACGATAGTAACCCTGAGGAGGCGCCCCGTCGTAAGAAGGCCAAGACTGATTATTGTGGCGCGTCAGGATTCGTGGCCGGCCGAGATCACAAATGCAGGAGTAGAATGTAGGCCCTGTCATAAGTAAGTTGTGATTGGTGCAGAATAGAATGAGAGATTTTAGAATAACAATTGAGGAGAGAGTATATGAGGATGGCTCTCAAAGTCAATAACATTCTGTTTTAGAGATACAACATTCTATGCAAAATAACTCTGTGGATTATTCAACTTTACTTGCAATTAAGATAAGATAACTTGCTAAAGTGGTGATTCTTGTCTGACCTCAAGAGAAGTAATAACAAGAACTTTGTATTTGATAAACACTCGAAGTACACTCGTTCATATATCTAGCTTAGGGTTTATTTCTTATGAGAGTCTATCTATATTGAGTTCATTGACTGTCTGATATCTCGGAACTAGGATATTCCAATATCAATGCAGTCTGGGAGTGGGATAATAAGATGTTGGAGGTGTTTTCGATTATTAGTGAGCGAAGCCGAGAGACTGACGTGGAACCTCAGATCGAGGGGTGACACCGCAGAGGGCAGAGGTGCTCCCAGTGTGGGGGGCCAAAGTCTCTGTCTCCATGACAATACAAAATTGAAAATACATCAACATGCGATGCGTGGTTTGAAATTGTGGCGAAATTCGATTTTACATACGATATACACAAGACAAAACGGAAAGACGCAGCAAACGCGAGGCGCGGCCGCGGCGCGCCGCGCCGCTCGAGAAAGACAGACCGACGCGACGCGAGACGTCAGACGAGAGCACGAGACCGTCCCACTCGAAGTATTCATTCAGTTAAAAACAGTAGACGTGGCTCGAGTGTTTGTGACTAATATTTTTATTATCCCGGACGGCCCAAATCGGCCCCCGGCTACCAAATAATTTACGGTGTCTCCTACCCCTAAACTCAACGTCCAAATCAACAAACAAGGCTTGTAGACTAGGCTAACTGCAAATCACAACAGGACATCCGCTACAGTACTATCTCCACGGATGTTTGTGACACTCACACTCGAGGAGCCCCTACGACTGCGACTGTGATATGTGAATTGTCATCTCGATCTGTTTTCTCTCGTAACATCAAACCTGCTGATATCCAACTTCAGGACAACTCGAGATAAGCATAGTACAGTAAAAGGAAGCGATGCAGTCGAGTGACACAGTTGAACAGTACAACTCGTAAGGTATTCGTCGCGCCTTGGGAAATACTCACCAAATCCGATCAGATAATTTCTGTATCATACACCATGATATGAAGCCGTGTGCCAATTTTTAGATACAACCACGAATAAGGAGCAAGAGAATCTGAACTGAATTTGAGAGTAAAAAGTTCCAGGTGACAGCTTTTGGAATGGAATATAACATTTTTTCCAAAGTCGATTCGTTAGGTCCCACGGGTGAGACAATTGAAGCATATCTGGAGCGGAAGGCAAAACGTGTAACTGATACGCTTCTTCCAGAAAATGAACTGCCACCTGACTCACCTCGCAAATCAGGAGTTCCCGAGAGTACGTCCACGACCGATACTTCCGGTGCGTTGGTTAGCAGTGCAGTGTGTCCTGACGACGATGATCGCAAGTACACAAACATACCGGAGTGCTGCTTACGAAATTTTATCAAAGGCTTCACCTTCGCTTTCAGTTCCAGGTAACACTGTTACCTCAGACAGCATTGCATACTCCCTACCGTTCTGTTGAGTTGAAGAAACCGCCATCTGCACCTGTAAGTTTGGCATTTCGCTAAGATCATGCGCAAAGGTATCCTAAAACGGCATCTTCTGCATGCTTGCTACAGAGTGGTGGTACAGGCGATGACGACAGCCGTCTATATTTACCGTTCTCGAGACAAAAAGACATCGAGTCCCTTGAAGCACTTTCTACAGATGGGGGGTACGCCGTTTCAATATGGAATGGTTTTGGGCAGTATTTTGGGAGGTGAGGCGTCACACCTGTTGTTTCTGCATATCCTTGTTCCGAGGCTAACTCTTGAGATTAAGAATCGGACCTATCAACTCCTTCGGATATATGCACTTGGGTGCGGTATAAAAAAACTTTATTGAACATCCTCATCTTCCTAAATAACGTCTACACGTTCCCGCAGGACAAAATAGTATGGTATACGCAACACGACACGCCAAGGGGAACTTGGCACGCTATCGTTTTGCGATAGCAGGGGCTGTATCTGCTTTTGGAATCGTGTTTGCTCCTCGAGGTAGTGCACCCCTGCATGCTCACCAGTGTGTAAGACTTTTTAGCTCACCACCTTACGGCCGCTTACAATTTCTCTCTCAGTTTTTGTTTTATACCTTTCAAGCAACTTGCGCGTCGTGTAGGAGTAACTCCACCTTGCCACGATCGCCTTCTGCGTTCTGCTTTGGTAGCGATTCTTTGCTTTTACAGCGAGCAGTCGTACCTTCTTGCAGGGCCCAGGAGGACCATATCCCTGGTCATATTTGTGCGCGCTCTGGAGGTGTTAGCGAAGCTGCTCGTCGAAAAGAAAGTCGTCTCCCCTGTCCCCTTTTCAGATGTGCTACTCATGAGCCTCGCCTCAGCGCGGGTAATCTCTTCCGTATCGCCGCCCTCGCGTCTTCATAAGGCACCACGTGCACCCTCGGTAGCAATGCGCGATGTGTGGAAGCGCTCTGGACCCTATAGCGCGGCAGAGGCAGCTGATCTGGTATCACAATGACGTTTAGCAAAAGCTCAACAGAAACTGCTGTGTCTGCTCGAAGCTCCGAAGGCCATAGGCGTCCTGCGCGCGCTGCATGCGACATCCCGCTGCCGCCGCTGCTGTGTCTGCTCGAAGCTCCGAAGGCCATAGGCGTCCTGCGCGCGCTGCATGCGACATCCCGCTGCCGCCGCTGCTGTGTCTGCTCGAAGCTCCGAATGCCATAGGCGTCCTGCGCGCGCTGCATGCGACATCCCGCGCATTGCCGTTAGCGCCACCGCTGTTCGCTGCGAAAGAGGCTTTGCCTTCCTTCCTACAGCGGCGGCAGAACTCGCTTCATCCCACTGAATACGAGTGAGTCCCTGCGGCGGTTGCTGCAGGTGATGTGGTGCTGGATCTTCGAGCCTCACAATGTAGACGACTCCTATCTCGGCTTTTTGAATCGCATCGGGGGAAAGCCGGTGAGCTTCCTGCGCACCGCGGCCTCGGTGTACATGCAGCAGCCCCTCGACCTGGCGCTGGTCAACAAAGATCGACAGAGGCTCGGAATGCAACTTTTGCCCACAGGTGCAGCAAGTTTCTCCGAAACTTCTAGGTCCCGTGTTGTCCGAGGAGCCATCCAACAGTGGTGCGCCTTCGACTATTGATGCATCGAGCCGCTTTGACCGCGCTGCACGCGGCTTTTCTCGCCTGGCTCGGGCCTGGCAGGCACGGGCAGAATGGGCATCCAATGGGCATACACCATGGTATCGTTGTTTTGGCGCTTTCAGCCTCAGAGCTCCGCTGAGGATCTGCACTCACAGCGGGACAGCTTCCAGTCCGTGCATCCTAACAAAACCCCACATTGACGCGCAGGCAAACTGCTCTCCTTGGCGGATGTTGTCTACCGTCCTGGGGAGTCCTCCCTAGTGCACTTCTGCCGGTACACTGTTGAAGGCTGCCAGCGTACAGTAAAGGTTATTCCCCCCACCAAACCTTCTGACTCTTGCAGCAGTGGTCTCGCTACCTTCAGCTCTGTGTGTCCTCTCTTTCTCCCGGTTCGTCACTTGCTCTCCTACTGGTCCTGTGCATCTGCACAACAAATGCTCAGGTGCAGTGAGTCGGTTGCATGTGTCGCTCTTTTCAGTTCTACTTCCCCCAATCTGTCAATTTTGCATATGACATTCGACATGCTTGATATGTCGTCTCATGACCAAAACGGTGAATAAAAGCCCCAGAGCGTGTGGCGCACACTGTCGCTGTCATAAGTCACTCTCGTTATGCAATCACATGCCATATGGGAAGGTCCATGAAACACAGCGCTCCATGTGCCATTCATCGCAACTTCGGTCGAGGTCAATAGAGCCGCAAACCACCACAATAAGGACAACTCCGCAGTGGCAAGTGGAGGCTGAAAGCACCGAGGTATAGGGCCGCAAACCACCACAACAGGGACAAGGTGGTAGTTTACCTGAGTGAAACCCTCTTTAAAAGCCTAGTCAGTGCCGGTGCACAGGAAGATATGTCAAGCACGTCAGAATGAGCTGGTGTTGATTCCTCAGGTCTATCTGCCAGTGCATCTGCTCCCATTATTGCTGTTCAACTTCCACCTCCTGCTGCGGAAGCCTGTCGGGACGATTGCAAACACGGCACTTGGAATTACAAGGTGCAGCCCTCCTGCCCCGCATTTACACACCCACGATATCAGCGGGTACGCCCTCCTGCCCTGCCTCCTGTGCACAGCCCTCCTGCCCTGCATTTACACGCCCTCCTCCTGATATCAGCGGGCACGCCCACCCCATGACCTCACAATATCCGGTATTCGCGAGCGTGCCCCCACTCCGCCTCCCATTACAGTAGTCCCTCAGTGAGCATTCACAAGTGAGCACCACCCCTGCCTGCTCTTCACACAACCGTGGCATCAGTGAGCCCCCTGCCTGCTCTTCACACAACCCGTGGCATCAGCAAGGCCCCCCACCCACTGCCCTACCTTCACACGGTCCATGGTATTAGCAAGCCCCCAACCCCACCCATACTCCCATCCACACAATCCTCGATCCCAGCTTGCGGTCCCCCCTCGCTCTGATTGGCTGAAACTTGGAGAGCTGCTCGGTGCTTGTGACGCTTATTGTGACGGGGACGACTCATGGAATGAGTGTGGGTGCTATGCAAGCAGGTCGTCGGTGTTCTTAGCATTGTACTGCGCCCTCGGCTGGGTCGGCTTCGAAGCAGCGGAAGCCTTAACGCAGCGCCCCAAGGGGGGACCTGCGCGGAGCCACGCCACCCTCAAATCCGTAGGTGGGTCACGAAGCATGCTGAAGGGGTGAGCTGGCAGTAGCCATGCTTCGGGAGGTTTCATCAGCCACCAGCCTTGTTCACGTTGCAGCTGTGTCCCCTCCTCTCGCCGCGGTTGATCTGGCCGGCTGTGCTCGCTGGTCGAACAACGCCTCTTCGTCTTCCCGCGAGCTCTGCAGGCGGGTTGCGTGACTCGCCTCACTCAGCTATCGATCTGCTCACAGATTCCTGGCCTGCTGTCGCTCCCTCGTCTAAGATGAGTTGCAGCTGTCTCTTTGCGGCGCCACGTCGGTGTCGCTTCTTCTTCTTCTATGATGAGAGCTGCATTCATCTCTTTGTGTCGCCGTGATGATAGTCAACCCTTGTCACATGTATGTACTCAGGTATCTTTTGGTTGGTAGCTCGCCATTGGCCCCTCGCTCTCTGCCTACACTCACCCTGCCCTTCCCACCAGTCTCTCCCTCGGCTCTCTCCCCTTCACCTAGATGGCACTTCTGATAGGCACTCCCCATGCGGCCCGTGCGAGTGAGCACAAAGGGTTTCCCGCGTCGGGTAGATTGCATCTGTCAATGAGCGCGCCTTCTTCTTCTGCGACGAGGTGCAGCTGTCTCGCTGTGCACGCTATGGAAGTAGTACTGCTGGTTCTGCGAATTGCTGGTGGTTTGATGGTGTGCATTGGTGCGCCTTGAAATACAATCAAACTCAGATATGCAGTGTATTCACCCGATACTGGCGATGGGATCACCACGGGCGGGGATGGGCATTCTGGGCGGCAGGCCACTTTGCAGGGGCATTCTGCGGCCTCTCCCTCGGGATTGAGAAGCCAGGGCGCAGGTGGGAGATTCCTCCGACCTGCACGATGGCTGCGGCCGCACATGTGGCGCAGGGATCCGCTCCGTGCGGGACTCGCAGAGCAAGCGTAGTAGCACGGGAGCCGCCATGTCATCCATTAGCTGACACGCCGCTTACCTAGTTACCTTCCCTCAGGCCCAAAACACCAGACCCTAGGGTAGCGTATCAGTCACTCCAACACTGCAGTAGTCTCTCCAACAGTTTACTACGGTGGCAGCCTCTTGGGTTCAGGGCGGAGACAACGCTTTTCCCTTGCTTGAGAATTGTGTCACGTACGATTTAGGATGCTCATAATCTGCAAATGGTGTGAAGAGGCTAGGTTGGTTACGGAAACGTGGGGTTGCTGGCGGAATTGTTTCGGCAGAATAGAATTGGCATTGTACACGTTTACCCAAGCCATCCGCACCGTGTTCTTGGCCAACCTGAAGGTGCGTGATGCGGGACCTTCTCATATCGCATGAGAGTATATATGCAACTCCGATGCATATTCATGAGTACATATCCCTAATTATTGGGGGATGAATCATGAGAGGTTGTGTCTGGGCTTGGAGATAACTGTTTAGGGTCGCAAGGGCTATGCCGCACGCGCCCTGCAGCGGGGAGAGGTGGTGCTGTTCTCGATGTCCATGGCGGTGCTGATGCATGCATTTGCAAGGTATCCAAAGACCATTCGCCGGTCCTACTACGGCATGATGCGCCGCTTCTTCGACTCAGAGCACATGCATACCCCACTCTTCGGCTCTTCCAATAAGCTCAATAAGCTCAATGCGCGCGCACCTCCGAATGATGTCCCAACAAATGCCCATCAGTGCACTGCTCCCGCCACTGCAGCCTCCGAATGTGCATCTCCAAACAGCTCAACAACGGCTCCAGTGCCGCATCGCGGATCAACCACCCTGAGTGGCATTGCCGAAGATGGTTGAATGCATTGACAACTTGCGTTTGGACATCATTATAATGGTGTTCCAAATTAGGTATTGATGTTGTGACTTGCGACTGTTTTTTTGGTGGAAGTAAGCATGTGATATCCTTGAATCTTTTGGCCTGGTAATAATTCTCGAACGATACGGATTCGGCATGGTGAGTATATACCGAACCGAGATATGGCCACTGCATTTAAGCCTCGTCGGGGCACGGTTGTGTAAATGGTTAGCATGATGCAGTTGACTTTAGAAATGCAATTTCTACCTCTGATGTGATTTGAGAAGTTATTTTGCGCAATGCAGCAAGCATATGCTAAAATAAGCTTGGTCACTTTTGGTAAGATTCCATACCATAGATGCGCTACTCGTGTTTTGCATGCTGCCTAAGATGTTTTCACGGCTCGCAAGGCCGGTCATCGGTAGGACTTTCCGGACTTGAACCCCGGTAAGCTGCCAGTAAACTAATCCGTATATGCGTATACCAGAAGCACTGTCTGTGTTTTCGAACTGCAGTGCGTGCACGTGGCGGGCAACCGGTTGGCACTGCCTGAGAGATCGTCACATACTACGCGATTAGAGAAAGAAGCAGCAAAATCTACATTGAAATATGCATATCAGGATGTTGGCCGCCAGCTGTATCAAAATGCAGGATATGCAAATTTGCCTTGAAAACATAATATGATAAAATGCTAAAAAGATATGTGACAAACCACCTTCTGTGATCACTCTACAATAACCGTAGCTCGTGAAATATGCTATGTTTTATGTAATGAAATGAACTACAATAGGCGTAATACAAGATTGGGTGTCGGCAAACCGATTGTTACTCAGACAATTGTCACGAACGCTTGCTTCTCGTGGGACAGAAGCCGCGTCGTGCAGCATGTGACAGTGGTTGTGGTGACCGAGCACGTGAGAGTGGCTGTGGTGACCGAGCACGTGAGAGTGGCTGTGGTGACCGAGCACGTGACACTGGTTGTGGTGACTGAGCTGGTGATAGAGGACCGCGCTCGCTGAGCACTCGATAAGGGTTGCGCTCTGAGGTTGGTGACAGTAGCAGTAGTGACATAGACTGTGACGTGGAATCGATAGGATTATAATTTCTTAGGAGCATATAGGCGCCGCAAGGGAGTAACTAGTCAGTCGACTCATTTTTGTTTTGCCTTCGCAACGGGTTTGTAGCTGGTGGACACCTTCACACACCTTTCACTCAGACTGCGAAAACAGTAGTATAAGCTCAAAGTAGGCACTGGACACTATATCATTTTGAAGTGTATATGACCGTGCGTACGCAGTAACGCGCTAGCAGAATTGCAAGGTTACAATCTTTTTCAAAACAAAAATGTGCCAAGTACGGATGTCTTCATTTTCAAACGACATCTCAGTGACAACCGCGCGGTTGAATTCTTGGGCTCCATCTTGTTAACGACTTTCCAGGGGAAGTGAAGCCAGGAGCATACTGCACTGGTGGATCTATAACCGGACGGTTAGATACTTGAGGAGGCAGAGGCTGTTAACGCCAGCAGGCTTAGAAGCCACGACGGACATGCACCGCAAGCTGCACCTTTATCGTGGTGAGCTCTCTTTTCAGGAGGAACTTGGGCTTTGGTGAATCCAGGAGCATACTCTGCACTGGTGCAGCTAGACTTGAGGGACTCAGCATTATTTGAGTCTGCAGACTAGCCAGGACCCGGGAGTATACTCTACACTGGCGACACTGCGACTTCAAGGTCTGCATATGATGGGAGGACTGACTTCAGTGCCCTCTGGCATCCTCTCTTTTAGCTATCACTTCTCGTACCGCTTCTGTCATCGGCATCATGTCACCACCTCTGACACACACAATAACACTTAGCAAGTATTATTATTGTATGTAAGAGCTGGCTGTCGTGGGCTGGCCCTTTGTCTTCACCTATATCCGTTTTCCCGTGAGAACTTTTCAGCTCTGCTGATCAGGTTTTCCATGAGGTTATCGGCTACCGACCACGCATTTCCACCGCGTATTCTGATATTCCCCAACTTATTCTAGCTCGCAATTGAGGGGCGGTAGTGGGACGCTGCCCCCGCTCCCCTTCCACTCACCGACCGCTCCGCTCCCCCTCCGCTAGATCATCAACTCAGACGTCGCCCACCTCCCTCCCTTTCAATCGCCCACCCTCCCACCACCAAAATTTCCTTCCAAAACACGTTTCGAAACGAATTATCAAACGTTCACATCCACTTAAGCTCCCCCCTTCCACCCTTTCCCAACATCACAGACTCCCGAAAATAGTATCCCACAACATCTGGACAGTCCCTATCCGCTTTAGACTAGTCTCACCACCACCGACATCCCAACGGCGTTGAATGTATATTCGCGCAACGCAAACACCACCAGATAATTCAACGAAATTCGCTTAAGGGCGTCAAACGATAACGATGACATTGCAAGTTCGCCAGTTCCGAGTTCGCCACTGCATTCGCGTACGTGTACCAGGACGCAACGCCACCCCGACGATATGACATGGCAGACGCGGTGTTCAGAATACTTTCACAGAAACACATAATTGAGAATGGGAAGGGGTATACGCGCTGGAATCCACACCTCGTTTCCGTCTCAATCCTGTAAAAAGTCTGAACCAGTGTCACGGTCATATCGTCTCTCGTCGTCTCGCGTGTCATCGTGAATTTAATTTACAGGATTATACATTATTAAAAGATAAAACAGATTATGCATGATCTATTTTTCTTCCATCGATATCGCGGATACGATTGCCGTTGGCGCTGGCCAGCTCAGGTATAAACTGCTGCGCACCAACGTTCACTACCCATAATTTTCTAAACGTTCGTTCGCCTCATGTGCGGAACGGTGCCGTGGCAGCCGTGTTATGCGCAGGGCTTGTGGAATTGCTTGGCTGCTTTTGTTTTTCAATTCGTTTTCGTTTATGCATATGTGCGAACTCACGATATTGGGTGTGTGCAGCTTGTGTCGCAGATGTTCCGATGGCGAGGAGGGACGCGCTTTCTTGAGGTGTGGAAGTCTAGGGCAACCTAGCTTGGGATGACACCCAACCACATCGGACTCACCTTGTTCTTTTATTGTAATCCACTCACCTTCGGTTGGATATGCATACACATTTTGAGGACCATCGAGTTGCGATAAGTCATAGGCACTTTTTGGTTTTGGGTTTATGGCGCCTTCGCGACATATTGGGGCGTGGAAGTCAAGGTTGGGCATGCCAACCTTGCTCGGGTTCGAACCCAACCACATCTAAGTCACAACACTCGCATAATTGATTTTTATAATGTTGCTGTATTTACGCAAAGGTTGCTTTTGATGAAGTTAGAATAAGTCTTAGGCTGTTTTCTTTTAGGGTTCGAAGTTATCTCGGGGTGTGGAAGTCAAGGTTGGGCATGCCAACCTTGCTTGGGTTCGAACCCAACTACATCAAACTTATACTACTCGCATATATAATTTCTTTTACTGCTATATACATGCAAATTTTGCTTATCGATGAAGTTATAATAAGTCTTAGGCTGATTTTCATTTTTTGGGTTCGAAGTTATCTTCAAACCCAAAAAGTAAAGTCAACCATTCTCTTGAAGCCACAGCATACTCTTCCAACTTGGGAGTTGCTTCGATATTTATTTCTGCAACACTCTCTTCCAACTTGGGAGTTGATTTCGGTGCGATTGGGTTCGAACTCAAGCAAGGTTGGCATGCCCAAGCTTGACTTCCACACCCCAAGAGGGACACAATGCGCCATAGCCCAAAAATATACATCTGCCTAAGGCTTATCCTAACGCAATGCTCCTAACACTTTGCAAAAGTATTTAAGACAATTGGATGCAAGTGAGACAACTTCGGTGTGATTGGGTTCGAACCCAAGCAAGGTTGGCATGTCCAACCTTGACTTCCACACCCCAAGAAATCGAGAAGGCGCCATAAACCCAAAGACAAAAAAAAAAACCTGCCCATGACTTATCGCAACTCGATGCTCCTCAAAGTGCGTACAGTAATCGCTCACCCCAACTCGATGAGTACGGCTGGCTGGCTTTTCTCTCGACAGTGTTAAGAAATAAGAGAATACTGAGTGTTAAGCTAAGAAAATGGGGGTCTGGCGGGGGTGGGGGGTGGGGGGTACCCAACTCGATGAGTACGGTGGTGGCCCAAATTCCCTGTTTTCTTAAATATGGGCGATTACTGTATGCATATCCAAGGTGAGTGGAATAAAATATAAAGCACACGGTGAGTCCGATGCGGTTGGGCGTTGTCCCAAGCTAGGATACCCTAGACTTCCATACCTCAAGAAAGCGCGTCCCTCCTCGCCATCGGAACATGTGCGACACAAGCTGCACACACTCAATACCGTAAGTTTTCACATGTGCATAAGCGAATTGAAAAATAAAAGCAGCCAAATACTTCCGCAATCCCTGCGCATATAAACACAGCAACCACAATAACCGGTTCCATCTATGAGGTGAAGGAACGTTTAGAAAATTATGGGAAGTGAACGTTGATGCGCGCAGCAGTTTATACCTGAGCTGGTCAACGCCAAACGGGAATCGTATCCGCGATATCGATTTAAGATAGTCTGTTTTAATAATCCTGTAAATTAAATTCACGATGACACGCGAGATGATGCGAGACGATATGACCGTGACACTAGTTCAGACTTTCTTTTTTCAGGATTGAGACGGAAACGACGTGCGAGT
The DNA here is from genome assembly GCA_001247695.2 of Cymbomonas tetramitiformis. Classification (NCBI taxonomy): domain Eukaryota; kingdom Viridiplantae; phylum Chlorophyta; class Pyramimonadophyceae; order Pyramimonadales; family Pyramimonadaceae; genus Cymbomonas; species Cymbomonas tetramitiformis. Next base: position 92,714 of record LGRX02035288.1, on the reverse strand, counting down.
TCCAACGCGTGTAACCCTTCCCATTACAGTTCTTGCATCCCAATTTTCCTCGCCGGAATCTGGATTCTGAACGAGGAGTTTTCGCCGCGCGCCAGTTTTGCATTCCCGAAGCGTCTTGGTCCTCCCTGGAGATTACATTTGGCCACGTGGACTTCATGTCATGTCATCTCGCGTGGACTTCATGCCATGTCGTCTCGTCATTTGCACCTTGAAGCCATACCGTCCAACGAGGAATTGGAACCGATCGAATTCCTCGCGCGAGCCCCTTTTTTGGAATTCGATCTCCTCGTCAAGAAAAGTGATGACACGCCCCCGAAAAATTGGAACGCAAGAACTGAGAGTTTTCTGATCTGCGAAAGGTGATTGGAAGTATGACAATCTTCACCAGGAGCCGATCTGAAAACTGAGTTTTTCTAATCGGTCAGAGGCCATACGAGCCGTCTCAGTGACTGAGAAGGCTTCTTGCCGTGTTTCTGTGACCTGTGTGGAAGTCCCGCCCCCCGCCCTTGAGCAGGTTGCACCGTGGCAGGCTGGCAGCGGTGATCGGAGTGCAGAGGCAGCAGCTGGATGGAGGATTGATTTGACCCGCAGAAGGGCAGACGGATCTTTGGCTCAGTAGAGAGTAGGCCGCGGCATTTCACCTGTGCAATACTTAACCCCTTAGCCGGTGTTGGAATTTTTGCTTAAAACTTGTGTTTTGCGTTGGCGGTACCCATAACATCTTCACCTTACACACCGTGCTCATGGGGGTCGAATATGCTGTTGGAACCCATGAGACCTTCATTTTAAGCTATTATATGTATATATGCTAGACATATATCACGAAATATCCAAGGAAATTTGGAGTTTCAAAAGCGATTTTCAGTCAAATGCCCAACGACAGATAGGTGAGGGTCGTCCATGCACCCTTAAAATCTTTACGTTGATTTCGCTTATGGATATCGGACCATAACGACCATCGTCACTACCAAATATATGCATGTACTACCTGTTTTGTGGCAAAAATCAAGAAAAAAACAAAAAAAACATTCATTTTTCAATGTTTTGCCACACTTAACACTTAAAAGGCGATCTTTCATACTGTATAGCTGATATTCGCAGGCATGTGGGTAGAGCTCGCTAAAAGGGGCACAACTTTCGCGTTACTCGTCCATTTAAGTATGTCTTGAAGTATGTAAGAGATGGGTGGCATACCTACTTGTGGATGCGTCCCCGGGGTTTAAAATCAATCCCTACTATGCGCAACGTCGCAGGTTACACACGTCATGGACGAGGCGTTTGCAGTGGAGCAGAGAAAGTTCCTTCTTTTCGTTCGGTTTGGACAACCGGTGATATTTGAGTGTTTGATGACATTTTTGTTAAAGAAACAGTTTCGCAGATGTGTATACTCAATGGGGATACCATATACGCCTCACCGGGGTGCCTAATGCATCCACAATGTGCCGAAACGCAACTACATGTACAATAGCGGATATTCATACTGCATTTCTCATATCGCCTTCGTTTAAGTGTTAAGCAATATTTTGATGATTTTCGCCTACAAGTGCGTATATATCGTCCTTGCCCTTAGAATATTGGTTTCCCATGGATGAATATCGTAAACCTCGAACATACATGGCCATGCATGTGCAAGCCGACGCCAAAACCTTCCCATATATGCCCATTTCAGCACATTTTGGACCGAAACGAGGGCCCCAAAATATGTTTTTGTTGGCTCACCTTGGCATGGATATGGTGACTGTATATGGATATCAAATACTAGCTAGCATATCCTCAAGCATGCATACATGCATAGTATGGACAATCGTGCACCCGTATGTATATCGAGTTTGGGGTCGATTATGACAACTTACGTGCCTAAACCGACGTGTGAAAGCAAAATGATCAACATCACTTTGTTACGCTAGCGTAACAGTCACCGGGGTGTGCAATTTGGTTGGAATAGAAAAGTGACAATCCTAGAATACAAATTTGAATTCTTAATTCTGGAATACAGATCTGCCTAAAAGATTCTTCCGCCTTTCAAGAGGATATTTTCCAAAATTTCCCCCACTCGGGACTTGTGAACCACTTTGGTGAGGTGGCCTCACCAAAGTGGCTCACCAAAGTGGTTCATAAAATTCACACTGCTGTAACGCGTAATGCGCTGGGTATTCTGAATAATTTATGACGTTTTTGTATATAATTTATATTTGGGAACTACCGTTTTCCCGACACAACTGACATGGCAAGAGAAATCCAGCGCAGATGAATATGGCAGCTCGATTAAAATATTTTTTCACGGCTGAAATCGCTCGAAAACCCATGATGTGTTAAGTACGAGAGCCCGCCGCATTAAGCCCCCCCTTAAATATTCTCTTTTCGTGATTATTACTGGTCATACGAGCCTGGAAAGGTCCAACGTCCAACTCTATAGCCGATGTGGCGCAACATCATTCACGTTTTGGATACATTACGTGATTCATTACTGTAGACGGGCGAAATTCGGAACTATAATCTCATTCATCTGAACCGTGCACTGAAAATGTAATAATATCTGCATTTAATCGTGCGTCCCCGCGAACAAGTCGAAGTGGGGTACGCCACATTTCTTGGGTGGCATATGACTGCTTTTTTGTACGGTATGTCATTTTGAGACGCAAAAGATTTGGTTTGGTTTTTGACAGATTCACCTCTCGCATACGTATGATACTCGCAGTGTCACTGTCCCATTTTACAGCAGATGTCGCTTTGAGCATTTTGCGATGTACAGATGTTATTTGTTAACTATGTAATTTTAACTTAACGCGGAACGCTCTCTCTCTCGCAGTGAGACCCCGTACAGCCAGGCGAAGATTTTCAAGATTACGTGTTCATCTCAGTAATATTTTCCTATCTAATATTATCACACATTTCTACTGAGTCAGGGGGTATTCGCTTCGCAAAGAATGATGGCCCCTTTCACTACTTTTGGAAGTCGCGAAAACCCTAAGATCCCGCTCAACATACCCACATGACCGCGCCGGCCCTTAGCGAGAATTGTGGTTGGCCATTCAGACCGTACGAATTAATATTGAAAGATAACACATATGATATAATATTTTGGTAAGCCGTTCCCTCATCCGCACCGCATACTTGCTTGCAAGCGAGCGCGCAGATGAGTGACGAAACCCTAGCGGAAACGTGGACGCGGTTGACATCCGCGTTTTTGCTAGGGCTGACAGCGCGCTGTCCAATGCTCAAAACGTGTTCGTTATGCGAATATGATATGTGTGGTACGCTTGTGCTATGCATTGTGCTTTCATGCGGTGCGTATGTCGAGCCGTTCACTCGATGCGTGCCCAATGACCCCCTCCCTTGCGCGGCGTTCCAGATCCCAGATTATGCACGGATCTCGCGCGCGCAAAAAACATGTTGTTTCTTCACGCCAGCAAACAGCGGAGCCGGTGCAGAGTCGCCAAGCTGGAGTGACGGGACAGAGCCAGGCAAGCCGAGAGAGCCAGAGGTAACCACTGGCGGGTCATGAGCCGCAGGCACACCACCAGCCACGAGTGCAGAGGGATGCCGAACCGCAGGCGGTGGCGGAATCGAGCCCCGTGCATCCGAGTGGAACGTGGCCAGACCAAACTGAGCCATGCCGTCCTCGTCAGCTGCCGCATCCTGAGCGGAAGCCGCCGCATCCTGAAAGTGCCGCAGAGATGTGGGCTCAGCCGGCACAAAAGAATGTGCCGACAGCTCGACCACCTCTGGGCGACCCTCCATCGTGCAGAGCGACTCGAAGGCATGTTCATCCCCAGCGTCATAGAAACGCTGGAAACGAACAGCCAGGCAGTCAGTCTCATAGTTCTCAACTGCACCACAGTAGTGGGCAGACTGAGGACCGCCATTGGGGCATTCAGCATGCCAGTGTTTCAAACCACTTTGTGCACACTCCGCATTTCTGCAGTGAGGCACGAAGGCACCGCTCTTCTTGTCAAACGAGACAGGAGGAGCGGTGCCAAGTGGCTTAACACCAGCACGATGATGCTTAGCAGCAGAGCGGGTAAGGTGCTTGCCCGCAGGCGGTGCCCCTTCCCGCTTCTGCCGCTTTAGGTCACGAATGTCCTGCTGCATGCGCTCCAGCTGCTTCTGCAGACTGGACAACGCCGCAGCCAGGTCAGACGCGCCATCGCCGAATGACAGAGCAGAAACACGGGTGTCAGAGACTTTCAGGCCGTGGCGGAACTGCTCCCGCACACGAGCCTGAATAGTCAAGAGAGACACGCCCTGCCGCTGGTCAGCTCGAGCCAGAGAGTTAGCCAAATCACGGTACAGTGCCGAGTCGCCGAGAGCCTTGAGAAACTGCCGTTTCACCGCGTCCTCTGGCAAGTTGTGGGAACGTTGAACGTCCCGCAACAGGCCATTGAACTCACGGATGCCACGGTCAGGATCTCCGCTGCTGGGGATGCGAACCGCCAGCAGCGACTCAAAAGAGTCAAAGGGTTCTGAGCGTTCCTGGAGCATGCGCACCACCTCAAGGGCAGCGCGCTTGCCATCTCCAGGAACGTCAGACCCAGAGGCCTCAAGCCAGTCACGAGCAGGCGAGCCAGGGCGAGCCAGAAACGTCAGAGCCGAAAGCAGCAATGTCCACTACCCTTCGGTACATAGGGATGTACCCAAGGGCCTTAGGTACATAACGATGTACCTAAGCCGTACATATCAAATCAAGGCCCAAATCCGACGTTTTGTGCCCCTTGTAGTGACAATTAACCAATAGACACCCTCTTCTATCGATATTACGATCCAACATTCGTATCCGATCCGTACAATATACGCTCTGATGCATTCAAAATCACTCTTTTTGAAGAAAACAAAAAAAAACAGGTCAAAATAAATGTTTTCCCGTCATATTCGGCAAGCTCGCCATTTGTCTCTCTGCGAACGTTCTGCTGGATCCTGGTAGTAGACCTCGATAAACTTTAATTGCTATGTAGTTGGAGAATCCAAAAAAATATTGCCCCTCCGCGCTATTGACCTCGCTCGCGGCATCCGTTTCCAACATGGCCGCTCGTCGCGCAATAGGGCAGCTCCTCCAAGGACGCGAAGTGAAGGCACACGCTGCAGCCTTCGACTCCAAGTGGAGTTCCGCAAGCGTACGGCAGAAATCCGACGTTCCTGAGTTCTCCGACGGTGTCCATACAAGCCTCTAACCCCACCTGATGAATATCGTTCACTCGTACGTGCGAACCCCTAAGGCGAAATATCAATTTTCGTGAATGCGCATGTTGTGGGATCAGTTATAGGTACCTACAAAGGCGTGTTGAGTGAAGGCGTGCTTGAGTGTTTAAATGCAAACCCCTGAAATCACAACTGCCCTAAGGGGTGTTAAATACCATTGTAACAAATATGTATCGATATTCATCATTTAGCGGGCGTACACATGCATCAAACGCGATGTACCTAAGGGATGTACCTAAGATTTTCGGAGTTTTGAAAATGTACATTTTCTGGAAATTGTCAAGATTGATGACCTGCCTAGACTATCGTATTGAGCTAAATACCATAAACCAAATACTTCAGGGCCAAAAGGGACATGTCAACAATGGCTGAAATGGGCCACACGACCCCGCGTCGAGAATTTGGCTCACCGCGGCATTAAACGTACACGTATAGTTAGGTACATCGCGATGTACCTAAGCGTGGGTAGTGGACAGCAACTCATTTGCCTCATGCCTAGCCTCAACAGCCATGTCGGTCAAGTCAAACAGGGGAGCAAATGCCTGTGACTGCAGCAGAAACTGCGCGCGTAGCTCATGCATGACCTGTGAAAAAATGTCGACTGCATCTGTCTCGGTCCCAGCGAAGCGCTCAGACTTGTCTCCCAGAATTTTAGTGGCAACGGTCTTAGCAACTCTTCTGTCGAAACTTTCGCGAGCCAACTGCTGACACTTCTCAAGGATTTCCCTCGCAGCTGCGGTGGTCGGAGCTGGCAGCCGCGGCGTGTGTGGTGTCGCAGTGTGCTGCGCACCCACATCATCAAAAATCGTTTCTAATCTACGCGGACGCGAGACCGCGTCATTCTATTTGCTGTAGTAACCATGATGGAGAGACAGTGGAGAGAGTTGAGCTAGTCAAGAGCGGTGGTATAAAACTGTCACGGCGGCCAGATAATCCGTAGAAGCCTCAGCACAATAGATCGAAATTTACAGGTCGTGAGCGGAAGAATGAGAGCGGCCAAAATGTGCAACGTGTGGAGCGACCTCGCCAGGGCCAGTGGCGCACGATGCAAATAAACCCTCGATGCGACGATACTGCCGTAAAAGAAAACAATCCGTCAACTGCCGATCTCCTGCGCAGCGAAGGCGAGCACAACGCGTGCCGCCATCACTGCCATGCTAAAAGGCCATACCGCGAGAACAATACACCACCGCCCAAGTGGGCGCTCAACCCCTCCTACGTCCTACTTAGCCGAACATGGCAACAGCAAGGCGCTGCGCCATCATCAGAATCACCGGAAAGCCGGTGCGGGCCATAACCTGCGAGGAAGACAGATACGCTGTCCGGCTAAGCTCGCTGAGCATCAAACGGATAATCACATAAACAGTGTCTGGCCGAGGCTTTATGCTCTCGGAAACCCAGACAGTGAAGCAAGACTGTACTACTGTACAGTACAGTGCTAGGATGTCACGGACACGATACGGAAGCAGGGTCAGGCTAGGGGCTAGTCAGAGCCCATAATAACTAAGCCTAAACTTGAAGTCCAGCATAATGTATGCCAAGCCGTTATCGTGATCAGGCTGGTATGCATGTATACATGTATGCTAAGTTTATGTGATCAGACTGATTATTATCACAGTGTAACTTGTGCACACAATTACAGTATGCTATGTGATAGTGATCTGTGATAAGTGGGATAAGTGTGATAACCGTTTGTCACTGCTCTGTGATAAGTGGGATAAGTGTGATAACTTTGTCACTCACTGTCAATCATAACATGTTGTTATATACAGACTGTCACTCGCATATTGTCTATTACCCAGAGTTGGCTCCAGCCAACTTAATTCGGCTTTAAGTTGGCTACACCCAACTTAACTTTTGGTGGGATCATTGAGAGTTGTGGTTACCGGATTCTAGAATTTATTAGCTCAAAATGACGGGAACGACGTCCTCTTTTACACACGCATCTACACTATTGAGCGAATCCAATTTATCCGTGAGCAATTTGGGAGAATGTGTGAGGGGGTAGAGAATTTAGTGGGAAAATCCGAGGGATTTTGATTTTCGTTCTACCTATGCTACTTCAACCGGGATTTTGAGGGTCAAGATGACCTCGGATGAAACTTTTGACGAGCCACTACGGAAAGAGCAACTCGAAAACTTGACGACAAAGGTCTCCGAATTTTCAAAGGACCTTCGAGGAAGACACCATGGGTTATAACCCTTAAGTTATGTGCACCCAACTTAAGATGTTTCAATAGAAATCGTGCTTCTTCAACCGAGTTTTTAAGGGCCAAGATGACCTCGGATCGGATTTTTGACAAGACACTGCAGAAAGAGCAGCTCGAGAACTTGCCAGCACGGGTCTCCGAATTTTCATATGACCTTCGAGGAAGCCCCCATGGGCTCTCAACCTTAGGTTATGTGCAGCCAACTTAACGCCGGGTAATAGACAATATCATCACAGCATTTGTATAAAGATGACGATATCGCACACACTGTGCACAACATGTGTGTGCATAATGATGATGGCGTCGCACACACTATTTCCGCGCAGCACGTGCGTGTATACTGATGATGGTATCGCACACACTATTTCTGCGCAGCATGTATGTGTATTGTTGGGCATCATTTTATCATGCGTCCATCCGCGCAGCATCATGCGTCCATCTGCGCGGTATCATGCGTCCATCTGCGCAGTATGGGTGTGCGCCCACTTGGTGCGAAATTGTACGTGAACATCGAGATCGTACACTATGTATGCGCGTGCTACATATTTATGTCGCGCTGCATACTGATGCATCACACATCATGCGTCGCACATCATGTACATCATGCGTCGCACAGTATGAAATATGATCTCCGCACATCTGCGTCGCACGGTGCGGATTTTTATCATCGTACATCTGGATGTATACTGTATGGTTCGCGCGGAACATTTGCGAATGTTGTTGTCGCTGATCTTTGTCGCACAGTATGAATGCGAATGTCGTTGATAACGAGATTTTGTGCATTTCTGTCGCGCTTGATGCGAATCATGTACACTGACGCTCATTTTTCATTTACACGCATGATTCCCGCATATCGTACCAAACCCTGCGATTATTGATAGCGTACATGTACGATTCGTAAATTCGTGCGCACACCTTGTCGCAATTTATTCACTGTTGAAATGCCGTTGAATGCGAATATGGTCGCGCTGATGATATTATTGCACAACTCCGCCGATCGCTGACGATCGCTGTCGTATATGTGCAGATATTCGAAGTATATATATATATATATATATATATATATGCGAACTTCGTCGCGCCGTATACAAATCTATATACGAATGTGTGTGTCAAGTTGCACACACTTGTTCTCGTTCTTCGCCGAGCGGAGGATACCAATGCCGGGCTCGCTATGCGAACGCTATGTTGACACGGCTGCTATTGAACAGTAAGGCCGTAAGTAATTATGGTGGGTATGAGTGCAAGTCTGGTGACCCGAAGTGCTTGCTTGAGCCCAATGCTCCTCATATACTTCCGGTGCCCTCAAAAACACATCTCATGCGTTACCACCACCGGGTTGTGAACCCGAGGGCCTGGGTGAACTTCCCGCATCGGCTGGTCGTCGTTCGGCGATGGCGCGTCATTGCTGCGGCGTTGTCCATCTGCCCAGAAGCGGCTGGAGCGCATGGCAGGACATTCACGTGACTGAAGCGAAGCGGGAAGGGCACCACTGCGGGCAAGCACCTTACCCGCTCTGTGCTAAGCATCATCGTGGCGGTGTTAAGCCACTTAACCGCTCCTCCTATACTCGTTTGACAAGAAGAGCGGTGCCTTCGTGCCTCCAACTTCTTGAAATGCGGAGTGTGCACAAAGTGGTTTGAAACACTGGCATGCTGAATGCCCCAACGGCGGTCCTCAGTCTGCCCACTACTGTGGTGCAGTTGAGAACTATGAGACTGACTGTCTGGCTGTTCGTTTCCAGCGTTTCTATGACGCGGGGGATGAACATGCCTTCGAGTCGCTCTGCACGATGGAGGGTCGCCCGGAGGTGGTCGAGCTGTCGGCACATTCTTTTGTGCCGGCTGAGCCCACGTCTCTACGGCACTTTCAGGATGCGGCGGCTTCCGCTCAGGATGCGGCGGCTGACGATGACGGCATGGCTCAGTTTGGTCTGGCCACGTTCCACTCGGATGCACGGGGCTCGATTCCGCCACCGCCTGCGGTTCGGCATCCCTCTGCACTCGTGGCTGGTGGTGTGCCTGCGGCTCATGACCCGCCAGTGGTTATCCCTGGCTCTCTCGGCTTGCCTGGCTCTGTCCCGTCTCTCCACCTTGGCGACTCTGCACCGGCTCCGCTGTTTGCTGGCATGAGGATTGAGGCTTCTGACATTGGCTCTGAAGTCTCTGACAATGACCAAGGCTCTGACAATGACTCTGACGGCGGGCAGCAAGTGGCTTTCGGCTCCTTCGGCACTCTTGAGCATGACTCTGACGGGGGAGCATTGCCATCGGCCGGTGGCAGTCTGACACCGATGTACCGTCCCCGGACTCCTCCGAGCTTTCTCCGATGTGCATTGGTGTCTTCGATGCTTTGTTGTTCCTTGCTGGCCAGCGCTACGGCATCTCTGGTTACCGTGGGCGGTGGTGACAGGGGCCTGGTTGAGCCCGGAGCCACCGTCCGTCGGTTTGCTGGAGATTCCTCTGCTTCGGGTTCGCCGCTTGGTTCTCTGGACATCCGTGATTGGCCGCCAGATGATCGAGCTCTTCTGTGTTCTTCTTCAATGCTCAAGCCGCCGTGGGATTCTTGATGAAAGGAGTGATATATATATAAGGGATATATATCGCTGAAACACAGGAAACACAGGTGGTGATCCGGTCGGTCTAAAAACTGCATAAGATAAAATACTTAGGTGTTTTATCGAGTGCGGTGCGGAACGGTCGGAGCGGTGGCAGATGACAAAATAACAGACACTCAGGGCGAGGGGTGAAACAAGGAGAAGCAGGCCCCCATACAGTGGGGGGAAAATCGGCTTCCCCGTGACACCACCTCACCCCGAAGGTGTGAGTGGTCATCCCGAAGAGGCAAACCCTAAATCCTAACCCAATGTTACTAGAATGTTTAGGCCTAAGGGGCCTTTCTCAACCCAACTAGAGGCACATCCGTGCATGGGGCGCTGCCTAAAATCCTAGTACCAAAGGGCAAGCATCTACAAGCCGCGACGTGATTGTGGAATGGCGGCGGCGGAGTTCTCGATTGCAGAAGTCCTCGAGCGCCACGAAAACGACGAATCGGCCAATGCCCACCAGGGGAGAAGTCCTGTCGCGATTGACCGGCCCCTGGCCGAGAGAGTCTCCCAAAAAGAGGGTTTGGCCGAAGATTGGCCGAAAGAATTTTGACCCTTAAGTATGCAAAAACATGTCAAAACAAGAAAAAACAAATGTTTTCTCGAAAACTGGCCGAAAGACCTCCGGAGAGGACTTCTCCCCTGATGCCCACGCGGTGCCAAAGCCAAAAGCGGCCTGGCACCACCAGAGCGAATGCGTCGCTGAAGAGGGGATAGGGAGGTGGAAGGTGGAAAATGCGGTGAGGGAACGTGATCGAGGTCATGGGGAGGAACTCGAAAGGGATGATGGAGAGGGGGGAAGCGGTCGTGATAGCACCACCAGACGCACCACCAGATGGCGACCACTGGGGGCATAAGGCGAAGGTGAGGGAAGTGGCGAGACGAAGTCGTGGAAGTCATTGGTCTCGTCGTTGTCGTCCAGGATGTTGTCGTTGTGATTGGTGCCTGGTGCGCAAGCACCACCAGGCACCACCAGAACATAACCAGCGGTAAAAGGATGTCGATGCACTCGGAGAGAGAGCAACGCTGAACGAACAGCGGCCATACGTGCACGCTGACGTTTTGTGGACATGACAGTTCCAGCCAGCTGTCTGCAGAATTCTGCGAACCCCAAGATAGGGTTCCCAAGCGAAAAGGTATCTTTTCGAAAAATCAAGCGAATTGAACGATCGAAAGGTCAAATTGGGGCAGTTTTTGACGAGGAAAACGGTGGTGACGTCAAAAATGCCGTACGGTAAAGCGGTTCTCCGGCAGCAGAGGCGCTGCTGACCAGAGTGTCGAAGGACGTTGGGGATGGAGTAGTCGGCCAAAGCGACGGTAAAAAAGAAAAGACGGATGAAGGCCGATGACGGATCGTAGACAACCAATCACAGACGGTAGGCAGCTACGGACGGAAGTGGGCAAAGACGGAGATTGACGGAGTAGCCCACGAAGACGGATAAAAAAGTCGGCCAAAGTGACGGTAAAAACAAAAGACGGATGAAGGCCGATGACGGACCGTACCGTAGACCACCAATCACAGACGGTAGGCAGCTACGGACGGAAGTGGGCAAAGACGGAGATTGACGGAGTAGCCCACGAAGACGGATAAAAAAAAATGACGGAGTTGACGGAGTTAGAATCGGCGGTCAGGCCGAAGCGAGTCAAAGAAACGACAAATGAACCACCACAGAAGTGGTCTGGCCCATAACCTGATGAAAGGAGTGATATATATATAAGGGATATATATCGCTGAAACACAGGAAACACAGGTGGTGATCCGGTCGGTCTAAAAACTCCATAAGATAAAATACTTAGGTGTTTTATCGAGTGCGGTGCGGAACGGTCGGAGCGGTGGCAGATGACAAAATGACAGACACTCAGGGCGAGGGGTGAAACAAGGAGAAGCAGGCCCCCATACAGTGGGGGGGAAATCGGCTTCCCCGTGAATTCTGCTTGTTTCAGTTCTTCAATTGCTTTACTTTCTGCGGTGGATCCACCTTGCCCACTTGGGCCTGGTGGTGCTCAATCTGTGACAGACAACTTACAATTCACTTCAGGATTCTTATTTACTTTACATCCGACCGCTGAACTCAGCCCCGCTGACCAGCCTCAAAGTGGCTGAGTTTCTTAGCATTTATTCTGGCAGCTTGATTAGCTTTAGCCCAGTAGTGGGATGACCGGGTCAAGACCCCGGCACCCAGCTAGAAGTGATCGGTTTCCACCGAAGTGAATGTTAGGTGTTTGTTTATTGTCTCGTGGCTGTATATCCTGTACCTGCTTTGCTAGGTAGTCACACCCACGGGTGGTGTGCTGGACTTCGGGTTTAGGCTTAGTTATTATGGGCTCTGACTAGCCCCTAGCCTGACCCTGCTTCCGTATCGTGTCCGTGACATCCTAGCACTGTACTGTACAGTAGTACAGTACAGTAGTACAGTCTTGCTTTACTGTCTGGGTTTCCGAGAGCATAAAGCCTCGGCCAGACACTGTTTATGTGATTATCAGTTTGATGCTCAGCGAGCTTAGCCGGACAGCGTATCTGTCTTCCTCGCATAATGCGGCACTGGCTTCCATACGTATATAAAAGATAAAATATAACGCGCTGCGGCAATATGATAACCGGAAGGCAAAAACCTACAGGGTTGTTTCCACAGAAACTTAGAGCACCAAGTGGGTTGTTTTCAAACCCAAAGTGCCTCTGTGTTCTTGGCGCCTAGGGACCATGATTCCCGGTCAAGTGCCCGGGACAATGGATGAGCCTTTCCCTAGGGCCCAATTGTGACCCTAGATGATAGATAGCAAGAATGCCATCGGTGTGGCGAACGCCATCACGATAATATTAACCGTCAAAAAAGTTAGTGCTCAGGGGGTGAGCACTACCCCTATTTATAAGAGATAATAAAACTCGGTTACTAATCGTATCGTGCCAGTGCCGTCCGATGCATCGCAAAATGGCGTCAAATATTCGGTCGCAGGCCTAGTGGAGATCTTTAGATCGACGCGCCTAGTATATAGATCATCATCAAGATGTTTATAGGCTTGGAGCTGTTTTTGTTCTGTTGTGTCTCAACTAAGCTGTGCAACATTAAATATTTTGCTCTTTCGTTCGTCCACATGCTGTCGACGAGAGCACAGGTGTAAAGGCTAGACGGGAGCTGAAGAGTATGTATTAAAGCGTTTGTACCGTGCAACTCTGCAAAAATTCGAGCGCATAACGATACCTTTTACAATTGCAATGCAAACTTACAGATCGCCGTAAGAACAGCAGTCGAACCGCTTTTCGCTCTCTGAAAGTTGACGTCTTAGCAGGTTTCCGCCTTGTAGGACCTAAATCCGCGGGTCGTTAACACGGAGCGCAAACAGGGGATATGGTATCTTGACTATGAAAAAATTTGGTCAGGGAAATGCTTCGAAATTCGCAGAATATAGGCATGTCTGTAGGTGGCCAAACGTTTCTCGCATTCTCCTGCTTGCTTCTCCATATACGCAGCGCACATGGAGCTGCTTGCAAAGAAGTGACCAGGGGACCCTATTTACAGCTCGTAAATTCAAGCGGTATCACGATTGTTTGGCGGACAAGTGTTGACGTCGCCAGCGTGCTTGTATACGGCACATCAGTGGACGCGTTAGACGTCGAGGTGTATGGCGGCTCCGAGACCGCGTACAAACGCGACCACGCCGTCCGTATCGAAGGCTTAGATGCCGGCAATAAGTATTACTACGGACTTCAAAACCTTAACGACGAAACCAGCGGCGCGTCGACGTGCCGTGGCTCTTTCAAGACAGCCCCGCAATACGGCACATTCCCCACGCTTCGGCTCTGGGTATTTGGCGACTCGGGCAACAGCACACAGCTCCAAACTCAGGTCGCCGACTCTTACCTCAACTACGTCGGGGATGAACCCGCAGACCTAGCTCTCGCCTTGGGTGATATGGCCTACCTCGACGGCTCAGAAGCCGAGTTCGACGCCGGCTTTTTCCAGGCTTATCGAGATATCCTCTCGTCCCTCTACGTGGCGCCGACCCTCGGCGATAGAGAAACTCGCAGCGTCTCGAATAGCACCTCTTTATATCCTTACTTTGACTTGTTCAACCTTCCTACAAACGGGGAGATGGGGGGCACGGCCTCACACACAGAAGCCTACTACTCCTTCGACTATGCGCAAGTACACTTCATCGCCCTAAATTCAATGGCTATGAACAACGGTCAGCTCAACGATATGCTCAACTGGCTATCAAGCGACCTGGATCGCTTCCGTGGGGGGACTTTCAACACACAATGGCTCGTCGTTTTCTTCCACCATCCTCCATACTCCAAAGGGCTGTACGACAGCGACCTCGATATCAACCACGAAATGCGCACCATGCGAGAAGGCGTGCTCAATCTCCTCGAGGAGGGAGGCGCGGATCTGGTCCTATCCGCGCATAGCGGCGTGTACGAGCGTACAAAGTTGATAAACGGACATTACGGGTACAGCTACTCGTGGTCCGAAGCCCAGCACAGCAAGGACAGCACCAGTGGGAGTCCCTGGCAAGGACGCAGCTATGTGAAGCAAAGCCTCCGCCTCGCTCCCAGCGAGGGCACCGTGTATGCGGTGTGCGGAGTCGCAAGCCGGCCCAGCCTGGCAGGGGGGCTCAATCATCCAGCCATGAGCGCGGTGTCACGGGAAGCCGGGTCTTTACTGATCGACATCAAGAATCGACGCATGGAAGTGCGTTTCTTGAATTCCGAGGGCGCCGTGCTGGATTACTTCATGATATGCAAAGGCGGGGAGCGCGAGTGTCCTCAGCCGAATGCCCCTCCAAGGCCGCCTCCACAGCCGCCGTTCCCGCCACCACCGCCTTCTCCGCCAATGCCCCCTCCGAGCCCTTCTCCACCCTCTGCCCCGTCGCCACGGCCACCTATTTCGCCACCTCCGTGCCCCCCCACGCCTCCGAGTCCTCCTGCACCTCCCTTCGCTCCACCCCATAAGCCTCCACCTCCGAGGCCCCCACCTCCTCCAAGCCCTCCACCCAGCCCTAGACCACCGCCACCGTTGCCACCACCTTCTCCACCACCACCTCGCCCACCACCCGCTTCGCCACCTCCACCGTTCTCGCCGCCCGGGCCTGCACCGCCTCCTTTAACCCCGCCTGCATCTCCACCACCGCTGATAATCGAAGAAGAGTCGCCACCCGACAAGGAAGATTCGCCATCAGTGATCATAGTTGCAGCTGCTGTAGGCGGCGGCTTCCTGTTGCTGATTGGCGGTTTTGCGCTTTGCAAACTCCGCGGCCACACTCTGGCAAAGTACTTCAAGCAAAGATTTGACGTCATCCGGTATGGTCGAGACCCAAATGTCACCGGCGACGATAGAATGCAGGAGATCGAAGCCATGCAGAGGGCAAGATTCTCAGATGCATCGAAATTACGAACTGCTGCATGGTAGAAGTCACGAAGTTTTGTAGTTTGTAATAATAACTCCGATTTTCACTCTAAGGTGTTTCTCAAACCGTCGCAAATTTGTGTTGTGAGGCCAAAGCACTGTCGAAGCGATGCCTCACTATCACCTGCCGGGCACGGGTGCGATTAATCGACCGCCGCCATAGCTATCTGGGGTAGTGGACAAGCACTATACTATTGCTCCTACCAACTACGAGACAGGGAAGCTTTCCGAATCAAATTGACAAACTTCAGGTTCCTAATATCTGATATGTATACATCTAAGTGTGTTTGTGCACTTCAATTTCCCACTTCCTCATCCTTGCCGAAGGTACTGTGCTAAGCTGCGCGCGATTTCTGCACATGTAGGCGAACGAAGATCAGTAACCGATAACCGGGGGGTAGCAAAAGTTCGTGTACCTTCCCGAGATAGGATAGTAACTCCCCAAGTGCTTGACTGCAAATCCATATGGGAGGGGGCTCAGCCCCGTTAGTGCAAGATGGGGTGGAGAATCTGGTCCTTGAGGAGCAGGGATGTGAGGGGAAAACCGATATACAGTATACCTAACCCATAATGCATGATACAGAGCCATATGGTGCAAGCGTCATAAGAATCGCTGTGCCATGGCACATCGCATTCAAGCGTTCGTTAAGGGCAGGCCTAAACAAGTAATCCATAAACAGGATCCTCTCATATTATGAAAGAAGACGGAATAGAGGCGAGATGGCAGGCGGGGTAATGCTGTGAAGGCCAAAAAATGTCTTGACAAAGAAAATGAAATCATTCAACTTGCAAAAGAAATTGCACTAAAGCCCGCATTGTGACGTGCTAATTTGCATGGACATTATGTTCGTGGTTTGCAGCATTTGTTCGGGGAATTCTCTGACGCACGCCATGCTAGCAGAGCTTTGGCCGTCGGTGATGTGCAACGTCGGGGCTTGTCGAAACTCTGTCCTTTCCGTTTCGGACCCAAGGACTCCCCATCTACCCATCTGCGTCACGCCCATGAAAATGCCAATTAGTTTCCTAACGGAAGCGATAATTGACTAAAGTTACAAAGGTTGGCTGCGACTAACTCATCAGGGCCGATACGATGTAATATGTATGCAGTGAAGGTGCCGTAACAGCTTTATTAATCGGCATACGATATGCATGGTTGAACTAAATAAGATTTTTTATGACGTTAGAATGCGGACAGAATGTTCTTAGCCTTTCCATGCTAAGCAAACACAAAGTTCATCATGCTGACTTCATACTAACTGCACTCCGCTATTATGAAGATTGTGTGCAATTAATATCGATGAGCAAGGTTTGATACCACTGTGCGAAACACGCCAATCTGCCGGGACGTGCCGCAGCAGACATGCTTTTATATTTGCGTTTCAGTGTTACCCGAACCGCCAAGATACACCTATCTAGCAGCCGACGAGTAGTCAGTATGCACGATAGGTCATGCTATTCTGTATATATACGTGGAAGATATGCATGCATGTATATATGTATGTATGTATGCACGTATGTACGTAACTATGTATGTATGTATGTATGTATGTATGTATGTATTTATTTATTTGCTTTGGCAATTGTTGATGAATCAGCAATATTTCATTCATTCGACAAGTATGATATTTCTATGGGCTACATTTTGTGTTACAATATGGCTTGTTCAGAAATGTTTGTCGATCCCTTTGTTAGAATTTGCTTTTTACGGCATTCGTTCATAACTATTCTTGCACGATACACGATTTAAAGAGAGAAACATATACGCGCTGAGTATTTTCGATTGGGTACTTTCGATATGGATGTGATACCAAGATCATGGGCACTGACTGTTTCATATATCCCATTTGTTCTCGTACGATCATCTCTTTGGGGACACACATGCTATCTCGCGCACGCGGGCCGACGACCTTTACTAAATCCGGGTTCTCAAACACGATGGTGTTGACACGATCAACGGTTACAATTTTAGCGATACAGCTTTACTCTCGTGCATCCTCCTGGGGACACGTGTACTATCTCCCGCGCATGCAGGCGTTTGGTTAAATTTTTAAAATTTTGAAATTCTCAATCAGCAGCACACACTCTGTCTATTCATCTGTATTCATTGCGTAAGAAGCCTCCCTGGAGGTCATTATCAAAGCAGCGCCGCCCCTCCTTCCTCACGTCCTCCTTATATGGAACACAATAAGCTCTCTACTACAACTATAATATTGTGTGCTCATAGCGACCTGCAAGACATCGTGAGATAAGTTCGCTGACGATTCGCCCTAAGTTTGCGGCGATGCTCTTGTATTTCCTGCCCCCTGTGGTTTCTTTCTTAAAAACAGCTTTGCAAGGGTGGCCCTAAGGCAAGGGCCGAAAGCCGGTTATGCTAGATATACCACACAGGCAGAATACGGTGTAATACCTAATAAGGCGGTATCTCAGAATGTGATATATAAAACATAAGCAAAGCATAATCCGTTAAGTAATGACAACGGGTTTAGGGTTCAGGTTTTGGTGACGGTCATAAACCCTACTATATGAAGTGACATGTGACGGAATTGAGTGCCACAGTGCTACTTCCAGCACACTACCTAGGGTGGTGACCGGCTAGTCAGGCTGAACTGAAACGAACACCTGCTTTGGTGGAAACGGGATGCTCAGAGTATGGCCTGTCCATAAAGGCAGGGCGGTTCCCGAAACTGATACATCACAGCAGCCTCAGCTACTGTTTTCTACTGCAACGTCTAGATACATCATAAAACCCTAAGCTAGCCCATCTTGGGGCTCACCCTGCACATACAGTAAGCCTCTAACCTACTGTGCGGGCCCGGCTCGGTAAACCTCTAGCCACTTTGGGGCGGTGGCACAACTCGCCCAGCGTGAAGCATGTCCACGGGGCAGTCACACTGAAGCTGCGAAGTTGTCGGAAGACCGTTCGTGGAAGAAATCGAGGGTTCCCCGATGCCGAAATCGTCAGTCGCGTCCTCCGCCTCGTCGTCAGACGTGTAGGGCGGAGGCGAATACGGTGGTGAATCAGGCACGGGCGGGTCAGGGTCTTGAAGAGCCGGTGGCAGCGGGACCACTCGATAGCGGCAAACTTCTTGTTTCTCCTGCCGATACCGGGCCTGCTTTCGCGGTGGTATAGCGGTTGGCGCCGCACCACCCTCCGTGTCGCTCGGCATGTCGCCGAACGGGTTCACCGGAGTGTTACCGAGCATGCTCCTGGCCTGCGAGGGGCGCCGCTGCCGCACGCAGGCAAAAGAGCGCCGCAATGCAAACAGGAATCAGCGTCTTGCGTAAGGAGGGCGGTAGAGTATCACCCCGGCATGCACCGCGGCGCGGCACCACCGACCGCCGAGCATCGTAGACGGTCTCGGTGTCGCGCTTGCCGTCGCTCTCGCCGTCGTCTGGCAGCTCGTTGCTGCCGTCATCGTTGTCGTCAATCATCCAGGCATGTTGAAGGTGAATCTCCTCACGCTGTGCCGCAAGCTCCTCACGCTGCACGCACGCTCACCCCGGGCAATGGTGTCTGCGAAGCACTGGTTGTCGAAGTGCACGGAGTCAACAGCCGAGTAGAAGTGGCTGTCCGCATCGTCGTCCGCGCCCCCGCCGCTCAACGGTGGTGGTGGCGGCAGCCCCGTCGCGCCAACATGCGCATGGTCGACCTGCATGGTTTCGAAGGAGGGCACCCCGTCCACAGCACCACCGACATGGAAGCCACCCATGGATGCGTCCACGGGCTGGCAGTAAGCAGTGTACTTACCAAGCGCTGAAGGTGCACCACCGGCGGTAACGTTGAATGAATACGCCGAAATTTCGTCGCACATCATTCTCCGGCTCGCCCCCCACCAAGAAGCAAAGCGCGTTGAATTTGTCGGACTCGTCCTCCTCCATGGCGCATTGGAACTGCTCCGCGTACATGTCGTTTTCGAAGTCCGACACGTTGAAGTTGAGGGAGCCGAACTACCGTTTGTTCGCTGCCTTCCCACCGTTCGGGCAGTCACGGTGCCAATGCCGCGCTGACTCCAACGCACATGTGTCGTTGGCGCAGAACGGGATGAACTCACCGGAGCCCTTGCGGAAGGCGACCCGCTTCTTCTGTTCGGTCTGGCTCCAGTTCCCACCGGCAGGCAGGTCCCTTGCCGCGAAGCGGGTCATCTTGCCCCGCGTCTTCGCCCCACGCGGCGTGAAGTTCTTGGTGTCGTCCATGTGGGAGGACAAGGACTTCACCTGCCGTTGAAGGTCCAGTATGATGGAGATGAGGTCTGCGATAACGGACTTCCCCTCGGTGTCCACGGCGAGCGTCGCTGCGGAGAGGCCGCTCGGGACGCCGGCCTTGACGTTGGCCGCGTAGCACTGTCTCATCCAAAGCTGAACCGTGTTGAGGTCCACAGCCGCCCGCTGGTCGGTGAGCGTGAGCCTGTTGACCACGGGCGCGTAGAAGACCTTGTCGAGGGCATCGATGAAGAGGCAAGCTGCTTGACCTCCTCCTGGTGGAGGGTGTTCTTCCGCTTTGCTGAAGCCGGAGCCGCGTTGAAATCGACGATATCCGCGTGCGGGTCGACGTTGGCCAAGAAACGGATACGCGGAAGCTCGCTCGTGCCCTGAAAATGCGTGCCTACATCGAGCAGCATGCGAGCCGTCTCGAGTAGCACACGCTTACCGTCATGCGGGCTGGTCTCAGCAGAAGCCTTCAGCCAGTCTGCTGCGGGTGACTTGGGATCGTAAATCAGCTCGAGAATGGAAAACAGCAGCTTGTTCGCCTCGGCTCGGACTCGAGTGGTAATGTCCTCGAGGTCGAAGAGAGTGGCGAACAGGGAATTCTCGTTCACGAACGCCTCCTTGATCGTCGGGACAAATTTCGCGAAGAGCACAGTCGCACCGTGCTCATTTCCGCCGAAACGGGCATGTTTCTCTAACCGACATTTTTTAAAGTGCAAAATTCACGAAAATCGGATTATGCTGGGGGGTGAGCATACGCCACGATGAAAGTGAGGTGTAACAACGAGTATATCGTGCACTATCCTACTAGGTTTCTTTTTTTTTGTCATGCTTTCGAAGTTTGGGACCATGGGCCACCCCTAGAGCCCACCCCCCACCCCCCATATCACGCGAAGACCTTGGTCCTTGTGAGAGGACCAAGCTTTTTTCGTTGATTTGTGTGAAATCACCTCCCCAAAGCACAATTACAACACACCATCCCAAGCTCACTCCGGTGCACCCATGCAAAATAATATTCATTTAACTCATAAATATGATGTGAAAAACCTCGAACGTGCTTTAAAGGGTAAAACAATGGTCAATATAACCATTGCAATGTGGTCCTTGTGGGAGGACCAATAATTTGGATAGTAGCCATGGTGACAACACGCGAGACAACACTAAGTATTTTTCAGACGTGTTCCCAAAGTGACCAAAAACCGTTCGATCCAAAAACAGATCGAACGGTTTTTTGTTACTTTGGGAACACGTCTGAAAATACTTAGAGAAAATACTTGCAGTCTGATTTGTTAAATATGCAATTTTAACTAAAGGCGGAAGGCTTTTTCTCCGGGAGTGTGCCCCTGTGTCTATTACCCCTAAGTTGGGTATACCCAGCCAACTTAAGGGCCATTTAAGTTGGGTTTACAAATTTTAGTGGCCGCACGATTTCTGTGTGATCGCCATACCGGACGCTATATCTTAATAGCTCAAAATGACGGCAAAAATGTCCTCTTTCGCACACGTACATGCATGATTGGCCAAATCCAATTTATCAATTAGAAAATTTGGAAAGTATGCGAGGGGGGGGGGCAAAAATGTGTGGTATTTTCAAGGACTTTTCGGTTCTGGCATACCCATGCTACTTCAACGCATATTTTGAGGGTCAAGACGACCTCCGACCAATTTTTTGACAAGACATTGCAGAAAGAGCAACTCGAGAACTTGCCGACATAGGTCGCCAAATTTTCATAGGAGCTTCGAGGAAGCTCCCATGTGCTCTTAAAGCTTAATCGGGTTAAGTTGGGTTAACCCAACTTAGCAAAAATGGCAAAATACCCATGCTACTTCAACGCATATTTTGAGGGTCAAGATGACCTCCGATCAATTTTTTGACAAGACACTGCAGAAAGAGCAACTCGAGAACTTGCCGACGCAGGTCACCAAATTTTCATACGAGCTTCGAGAAAGCCTCCATATGCTCTTAAAGATATGTTGGGTATACCCAACTTAGGTGCGGGTAATAGACACCTGTCCAGCGAAATAAAGATCTCTGAGATTGTATACGAATCTGAGCAATCTTTCGCTTCAAAATATTATCACATATTCCTACTTAGTATGTGGGTACCCGTTTCGCAAAGAATGAAAACCCATAGCGCAACTATTGCGGGTTTCAAATTCCTTACATTCCACCCGCGCCTCCGCCAAATGAACGCCTCAGCCCACAACGAGATGTTTGGTTGACCGTTCAGTCTGTGCAATTTGTTTAGGGAAAACAACGCATACGAAACGCTATAATTTTCCCTAACGCTTCCCTCATCCGTTGCCCAGGCTCTCTTGCAAACGAGCGCGCGAATGAGGGAAGAAACGCCTAGTGGAAACGTGGACGCGGTTGACATCTGCGTTTCCGCTAGAGGTGAAATTGAACTGCCAAACGGTCAGTATGTGTTTATTATGCTTATATGCGGATGCCTGATATGTCCATGTTGTGCAGGATGCGTCCCTGTTGGGCGTGAGTCGAGTTGGCTGGCTCGAATCACGCCCATTACCCCCCCTCACAAGAACCGTCCAGCATCCTAGATTCCGAACGGTTCTTGCTTCCAACCCTTTCTAATTTAAGCAGAATTGCCTGCACACTCGGTATCGTGGTCAGGAACTCGTAGAATTACGTATCTGGTTCAATGAAAGCCCCGTACCTGGTTCAATGAAAGCCCCGTATCTGGTTCAACGAATGCCACGTATCTGGTTCAACGAAAGCCCTGTATCTAGTTCAATGAAAGCCCCGTATCTAGTTCAACGAAAGCCCCGTATTTGCTTCAATGGAAGCCCCGCAATCTTGCTTGCGCAAAAAAAGTTGTTCCTAACACTTATTACGTAGAATGTATATGGAAAGTTATGTTGTGTTAAGGCCCCGTGTGATAAATGTGATAAATACCCCGGTTTTGACCGTAGCTTAGGAGACGTGGTAGCGTGGTACGTTTTTCAACTCTGAAGAAGCGAAAGATTTGATATCGAAAAAAGCGCAAGAGTTTCACACACAACTGTACAAGGGAGCGGGAAGCAAGGGCAACGCACCTTTCATTTTTGATGGAGAATCTTTTACCATGTCCGCTTTCTTGGATAGAGGACAATAAAAGGCATGCCATCAGTGTGTTCTATATAAACACGCCCACCTTTATCGCAAGCGAAACAAATTTGTGTTTAGTGTGTTGGAGGCTTTCTCATGTTTGCAAAAAAAATAAAAGCGACTGGTCATAGACGGCCATATTTGAATACGATATTGCATGTGTCTCAAGCATGTGCGTGCCATATATTCTACCGTATTCCCGAAAAACGACAAAAAAATTTCTATTCCCCATTTTGGGTTAATCTATTCCTGAATAATAGTTTTTCGCTGCCAGTCGCCAGAAAGTAGGTCATACAAAGTAATGCGCAGCCGTGGAGTCTGCGCAGCCGACGAGCTCCTCGAACGTGTCGTAGAGCAACTCATTCGCGCATTCGATAACTCCTTTGGTGGGGTCGTCGATATCAAAGGACGCCAGGTCCAGCCCAGAAGTGGAGAAAGCTGTTTTGATACGCACGATGAGCTTGCAAAGCTTGGCGACGTCCTTCGTTGTCGACGCCCTCGAAGCGCACAGCCTTTCCGCAAACAGTCTCCCTGAGCGATTTGCCCCATTTTCGATGCTTGCCCGCCTTGCGAACCTCCTGCACCAGCCTCTGCTGCTGCACGCAATGCGCACGAGCCGCGATAATAGCGGCCGTGGCCTCTCACTGCCTTAACTTCCGCCAGGCGCTAGAACCGACGGTGTCGCCAACGTCGGCGACTTCAAGACAGCGTCGTCGAGTCGAATGGCGGAGTCAACATCGGACTCCTTTAGAAGTTTACGCCTCGCTGAAGACCTCGTAGTGACCATTGAAATTCGATGTATGATGCCACCGAGCAGCGAGCACGAGTGGAAAAATATATCCGTTAAATGCAGGGGACAGACATGGTGAAGCTGTAGAGAACGTGACCAACACCAGCGATAAAGTACGTGTTGAGAGCCGAGGAGTCCACGTTGACCAGACGCAAACTATACCCGCAGGTTGACTGTGACCACGCCGTAGTCACCCTTACCCCAAGCGACCCCCAAGCAAAACTTTACCGCATCAAATCTCCCAAACGCTCTCAAACGCCCGGTGGCGCCAAGGCGCACCGCCTACACGAACGCATGTTTAGCCAACCATGTCAATTAAAATTAACACAACACGTGGAGTGGGTCCACGACCGAGTGATATATACCTAACCAGTATATATGTATAAGTGGGCACAGACAGGGTTGACTTCCGTAACCGGTGTATTCATGCATTAAGGTAAAAGGCGAGAAGCCATAATAACTGGCAATATACCCGATAGGATATCTAAATCCTGAATTGCACGAGTGACACAAGTGACACCTACACCCGAGTCAGGGCAGATTGAGGGATCTGCCAGGGGCCTGTCACAGTGCTACTGGGAGGGGCGGAGGGCCGCCTGGGCAGATTCTAGCAATGCGGAAAGTGTAGGTTCGGTGGCGAGCTCCTTGTGTGTGAGAGGGCAAGCTGCAAAGAGGCTATGCATGCGCGATGCGCAGGGCTCGTCGACATCCCCACGGGATCGTGGTACTGCAGAAAGTGTGCTGGCTCATAGTGCTTCATCTGTGCATATTTGATATACCTCCCACATATTACACATGTATTGAAACTGCATTGTAAGTATTCTATATGTATTCAGAGGACTACTAATATAGCCTTGCCGGGGTTACCCCGCTTGCATCCCGATTGATGACGTGTTGCAGAATTTACTCTGATTGCAGACATATTCATGGGATTAGAGACTTTCCCCACCATAAGGTGGAGGTCTCTGTCTCCTGCTACCCCCCCTTGGAGAGTGTTGTGCAGCATGTGTCACTGTCTGTGACCTGCGGTGCAGTCCGTCACCGATAGCTAAAAACTCAGTCATATGTCTTCTATCTATCTTAGCCTTCGTTTCTGCAGCGTCAGACTGTTTCCGCTGTTTGGCTTGACTAATATATATTATATATATATATGGTCTTCCATCAGGTTATGGACCCTTACCGCTTTCCACTGCTACAAGATTCGTTAGCAAGATCGCTTCGCGCCCGGCGATTCTATCCGACATCTATTTAGTCCGACATCTTCTTAGTACCTACATCGTTCTAGTACCGACATCTTCCGACAATTAACTGCCGACATCGACTTGCCTTCGCACCGGTCACCCCCGACATCCCGACATCTTTAGTACCGACATTTACCGACATCTAGCGCACGTTTACGTGCGTAGCCGGCATTTACCGACACTCTGGCCAGCAGCGCCTCTGCTACCGGAAGTTTGGCTTATCGTACGACGGTTTTGACATTACCACCGTGTTCCTCGTCGAAATCTACCCCAATTTGACTTTTTCATTGTTGGAAATTGTTAAATTTGCGAAAAGTTACGTTTTCCCTGGAAACCCAAACTCCTTATCTTGCAGATTTTACAGTCGCAGCTGCATGGCTTCTTTGCGGCAGCGTGCGCGCATGGGCGCGTTGAGATCTGCGCTTGAACTCCTTCGAAGGCAACAATTTACCGCTGATTGCAGTCTGGTGGTGCTTGGTGGTGCTTGGTGGTGCTTGTGCACCAAGCACCAACATCGACACCAGCGTTTGCGACAACATCGACAACGAGAGCTCTGACTGTTACGACTCCGACTCTCCGCGTTTTTCACCGTTTACACCTACATCGTGTGCGCCCCCTGGTCGCCATCTGGTGGTGGCTGGTAGTGCCGCCGCACCCCCCCCCCCAACCTTGCCCTAACGCTGGTTTTACCTTGGGGCTGGAGAGTTGCGCGCTGTCTCGCCGCATTTTTCACACTCGCCCCCCTTGCAACGGCACACTTGCTCTGGTGGTGCCCGGTCGTTTTTTGGCTTTGGCATCGCACAGGCATTGGTTGAACGTTGACTCCTTGGCGCTCGACACCGTTCACCATCGGGAATGACGCCGCCACCGCCTAAAGCTTGCTTAGAATTTAGCAGCCAGAATTTTCAGAATTCACCCCGCGGGGGTAGAGATCCCCGCGGCGCACGCATGGGCATAACAAGCCCCTAGAGCACGCATCTTGAGGCCAGCGCCGGCGGAGCAACAGTCACTAGCTGGGTTGAAAAAGACCCCTTAGGGTTTCAATTGCTGCATTTGCTTTAGGGATTTGGCCCCACAACCACTGTAGATGGCCGGCAGGCCTAGGACTCAGTAACATCTTGCTCTTGCACTCCTCTCCTTCGGGAGGAGGTGGTGTCATAGGATTAGAGACTTTCCCCACCATAAGGTGGGGGGTCTCTGTCTCCTGCTGTCTCCCCTTGGAGAGTGCTGTGCAGCATGTGTCACTGTCTGTGACCTGCGGTGCAGTCCGTCACCGATAGCTAAAAACCCACTCATATGTTTTATCTATCTTAGCCTTCGTTTCTGCAGCGTCTAACTGTTTCCGCTGTTTGGCTTGACTAATATTATATATATATATATTAGGTCTTCCATCACATATCGCAGACGTATTGATAGAGTTATGCATGAGTGAATGTTTCAGCATGTGTGCACTATATCTGCCATACATGTGTTGCAGACATATTAAATACGAACCTCTCCAATCGTTTTGTCCCTCTTCAACACACCGGCCCCGGTCGGGCCAAAGCCCCCAAATACCACCTTCTGCGATACGCGCGTCCAAATGCCGTGAAAACTTGTCAACATAATGCTAGACCCTTCCTTAGACGATAACACGTTATAGTGGGCGAGTCTGACACGATTTGAGTGCCCATGCGAGCACGTGCTCACGTTCACCGTGTTAAGGCTGATCGCGGTTCAATACGTTCTGTCAACATGTTGCGGACGTATTAAATTATTTCAGTACATTTATCATATTTTCAATATATGTTCAATGTATAATCAATACAAGTACAAGTATATGTTTAACACTGTATTGAACAGCTGTAGAAACTTAGGGTTACCGCCGAATCGCTCGTGCTTCTCCTGGAAGCATTTACGGATAACGCGATACTTGGCGACGGACTCGTCAAAACGCAGTCGCGTGCCACGGTCTTCACGGTAGCTACGAAAATCGCTGTGGTGGAATTCGGCACCGGCGTGCCCGTCGCTGCCGGAGTGGCGGGCGTAACAGCGTGCCTCGTCGCTGCATCGTCGAAAATTGTAGCTAACGAGCGCCTGCGTGGCGCCATACTCGCAGTAGATATAGTGGAAACCATGTCAAGGAGACTATATGGGTGGAGGGGGTGCGGACGGAAAATTGAGCGGCGGGGATGACCACAGGTCCGGGACGGGTTGTCGAAGAGTGTCGTAAAACTGATGGCGCCAAGTCTCGAACTTCTTCATGTGGGGATTTAATGGCTCGCGAAGGAAAGGCGGTGTGACGTCGACGCTACGCTTCCAACCAACCTGACGATATTGCAGCGCGTAAAAGTGCACCTAGGTACCGCAGCTCTCCATAGATCCAATCAATCGAAAATCCACAGCCAGGCCATACCGCTCGCGCGCTCAACTCCTAGCGGAACCCCTCACTCCATCCTAAGCGTCGACGTTTAGCCAATCATGGCTAAAAATTGGCAGTGGCTGAATAAAACGTGCGTCGGTCCAAACCTGCCAGGAATATCAGCCAGACAGGATAAACAGAATACCCACTCAAGGCTGTCTCTTAGAATGTGTGAACTTGATAAGAAGTTGCCCGCGTTATATCGGACTTACGGGTTTAGGGTTCAGGACCGGTCATCGGTCATACACTCTACTGTAGGAAGTCATACGGCCAGTGACACAGGCAGTGTGACACTTCCAGCATAATATCATTTACTCAAGGATAGGCCTAGGTCCGAGGCAAGCCGACTTTCGAAATGCGTTTAGAATACTATCGACAGGTATCGATCATCGGTGTTAGTGCTATCTCTTTTGAGTTATCAAAATATATTGATAGCGGACGCGAAGCGCGCGAGCCGCGAGTGTCGCTGCGCCCGGTCGCTGATCAATTTCGAACGATTGATGATATGACCCGACATCGTGTGATCGTAAAGAGCTCGAGCAACGAGTATCAACGGATCACGCGGTCGTCATCATGGATCATACATCATTAGGAATTTATACAAGTAGGTCGGGTAGATATTTCCCGTCCGCCTGTACGTTCACGCATCCCCATATATTCGGCAATTGGAGATAGTAGAGATAAATGACAAGACCAATTCTTAATTTATTTTCTGAACCTTAACAACGCGAATGATGTACGCAGGGAGTACCGGGCCGATTTGAGTAGCACAGGTAAGGTATTAGGTACCACTGATCGCAGAAGCGTGCGCGGTACGCGGCACGCAGTACTTCGTGCGTAGTGGGTTATGGGCACGCGTAGTGCCTCATCGGTATCATTCTACGCACTGCGCACGAAAAGTACCTGCATATTTCAGTACCTGAGGAAAGCCCTGATAAATACACTGTGTGATTTCGACGAGGTATGCGGATCTCCATTGTCAGGGATTTGTATCCCTATTTTAGCAATAAATCACTCCGCCGTAATTATTGATTGGTGTGTTATTGTTCCTTGATGGACACGTCTCATATAAATATACTCTTAAGGTGGAAGTTTCCGTCACCGCAATGGATCGACACCCTTCTGGTCACAATGGTCGACAACATGATATACATAAATTAGGGCTTGTTTTAGTATGCGCGTAGACAAATGCTAAATATCGCAGTATGAGCTTAGGCAAATTATTTCATAGCAGTTTGAGCGTAGGCACCTGATTTTAATGCTAGTTCGTGCGCAGGCAAATGATTTTAATGTTGGTCTGCGTGGAGGCAAATGATTTAAATGGCAGTATGCGCGTGGGCAAATGCTTTTAAGGGCAGTATGCGCGTAGGCAAATGCTTTTAATGGCGGTATGCGTAGGCAAATGATTTTAATGGCGGCATGTGCATAGGCAGTAAAATCACGTTTGCCTACGCGCATACTACAATCATTTGCCTACGCGCATACTGCCATTAAAATCAGTTGCCTACGCGCACAGACTAGCATGAAAATCATTTGTCGACGCGCAGACTAGCATTAAACTCATTTGCCTACGCTCATAATGCTATTAGACAAGGTGCCGACGCTGATACTGCGATATTTGGCACGGGCCTACGTGCACACTAAAATAAATCCAAAATATTATCAAATGTGAAAATAGGTAAAGTATGGGGGGACTTTTCAAAAGCTTCTTTATGCGCATTTCTATTTGCCAAAGTCACGTTTCATCCAAAGGATATCATTTACTTCCCCAAAACCGTTCAAACTCACCGCGCATGTCCCTGAAAATTCCGCCAGGTTGATTTCCAAATTTGATAATGTTGTTACAAGTGCTCAAGCGACGGAGTAACTTCAATTGACATTTTTTATTGAAAGTTCCCCGTTTTCAAATCCCAATTTCAATTCACAAACTGTTTATGAAACAACTATGTTACATCAAAGATATCAAAATATCTCTTAACATTTTAAAGGAAATTTGTGTCCTTTTATCTACAGCTACGAGATGTTCATCAGACACTCTGCAGCCTTTCAAAATGTATAGTGAATGTTAGTGTTCATCGGCACAACAATAATAGAGCTTCACGAAATGATATGAGAGTAGTATGGGTCTAGCATTTCCTTTGAGTACCCAATATTTTCCCTGTTTACAATCTTACAACTCGTCCTGTTGCCATCAGCTGGTCCAGAAACCCGCCCTCTCGCTTCATGGAGTGGACTGTAGACTTTTTCTTGATCTGCAAACAAATATTACAGCCAAACACCTACTGTTATCAGAATATGTCAACATGCATGAAGATAGCCCAAAGAAAGCAAATTCAAGATCCCCACCATAGTCAACATGCAAAGGTCAGTTCCACCTGTGGGTCAAAGTTGAAAACGGATGCAAGTTTATTGCTGGCCTAGCAAGCTTTTAAAATCGAAATTGCACAAGGGGAAGGATATCAGAGGCTCCTCCCCACTTTGTCATCTCTTTTAAGAAGGCGCAGCATGACAGGGCATCTAAGCCACGTCCCCACTTCACCTCTCGAGAGAAGGCACAGCGTCAAACAACATCCAAAGAACCTCCTCACTTCGTCACCCCTCTGCAGAAGGTGTAGCATCTCAGTCAGGCCCCGATCTAGGTAATCTCCCTGCAAGGGATGCAGTGTGACAGGATCTCCAGGGTGCCTCCCTTCAACAACACCTCCCTAAAGCAAGAGCATCTATCAACCGTAACCAAATTGTCACCTCTCCGAAAAAGGTGCGAAATGGAAGACCAAGGCATGCTTCTCCGCTTCGTGACCTCCCTGCAGGCGGCGCAGCGTGACATGATGGCGTGAATGAACCTCCACTGCAACGGATCTCCGGATACGACGCAGGGTGACACGGAAAGGCTCCTTCCGGTGCGAGCTCTTTTCGCAGCGTGAGAGGATATGTAAGGCATGTCCTTACTTCCTCTCCTCTCTGCGGGCGGCGCAGCGTGACACGAGGACGTGGACAAGCCCCCACTGCGTCGGATCTCCGGACACGACGCAGGGTGAAACAGAAAGGCTCATTCCGGTGCGAGCTTTTTTCGCAGCGTGAAAAGACATCTAAAGCACCGCCCCCAACTTCGTCACCTCTTTGCAGACGGCGCAGCGCGAGTCGATAACAAACCCCACTGCGGCAGACCTTCGGAGACGACGCGAGCTGACACGGCAGGGTCCCCTCCTGTGCGAGCTCTTAACCCCAAAAAAAAATCATTTAAGGCAACCCTCCACTTCGTCATCTCATTGGAGACCGTGCCGCGTGAGAGGACTTCCTAGACACTTCCCGACATCTGCATGTCATAAGAGACGGTGCAACGTGAGATGAGGTCTGAGGCTCGTCCAATTTTCGACACCCTCTCTATACACGCGGCGCAGGGTACCACGGAAAGGCTCTTTGCTGTGCGAGGCTCTTCCGAGAAACCAGATCGGGAGTCCTCCCCGACACGTGGCTATCACGTCACGGGCGAGATTGGGCCCACGCGAGGTGTCCGAGGTCTCGAACGGCTGCCCGGGGAAAGGGGGCCTCGTTTGCGCGCCGTCACCTTTTCCCAATAATGCCCGAGAGAGGCCGAGGCGAAATCGTAACCGTGCGTGCTGATAATAGCATTCGGGTACATCTCTAACAGGTAGACCAGAGCGAGGATGCCAGAGGACGGCCACCGCTCGCCGTATCTGTACTTCAACTGCAAGAGCTGCTCTATTTGGGTGGGCATAAACTCCAGCTTATCCGCCATTTTATATTTCGCGTACGACTTGCGCAGAAGCGCTTCGGTGGCCTTCCGATACTTCCGACTGCCCTTGTCAGGCTGGCACATAGCGAGCCGCGCCTTCTTCGCGCAGGCAGGCGAGGTCGGGTACACGATCGGAATTATGTACTTCTGCGGTTTCTGTGACAAATCCTGCGGAACAAATGAGCAGCAGCTGGCGGAGTTAACGGCAGTGAACCAAGGGGACGAGTGCGAAGGCGGAGTGTGATTAGAAAAGATCGCGGCGATCGGCCTTCAAAACACCGTGAGAAGGGAGAGGCCCAGCGAGAGCTCAGTGTAAAAGCGTCGGGGCAGCTTGGCGGCAGCTCAAGGACAGCCACAGCTGAACGAATTCTACTAACGTCATAACGAGCACAGCGCAAAGTGCAAGTGTGGAGAAACCGATGAGGTAAAAAGCGTTAGTAAGGTCTTACCATGGTGCCGCCGCGAGGGCCCAGAACCCCACGCGTGCCCCGTGGACCAGGCTCCTTAAGCTCTCCCAGAAACCAGAGATCTACCCTTTTTCCAACGAAATCTTCGTATCCTGCTGTTTTGAAATAGTTGAACCGACAAACCAGGTCATGTGCATCGATCAGCGCACCCTTGCCTTTTTCACTTAATACTGACTTCCCGTTGGCTACTATGGCTATTTTAAGACCAGCTTCTGAGATGGGTTTTAAACTTTCGAAGCCTGGAAACCCAGCGGTTGCAAGCGAATTCACTTGCTGCAATTTTCGCGCATCCTGTGACACATTTGTAGGTCTTGGTGACAATTTTGGGATAGGACCACGGTGCTCCTGCAATACAACGGGCTGCTGGACAGGCGCGGGAGTCTTTAATTTAGGCGCGGGAGTCTCTGCCTGTAGACTCCCATGTTCTTGGATGATTCCTTCAGAATGCGAGTGGATGAGTTTGAGACTCTCAAGGACAGAAGGACTGTCGTGCGTTGTGACATTCTCTACAGCCTTCACCCCTCGGGTGTCGAGTGTTATGGTCATCGTGAGACATGCGACAAGCACTAAGCGTGGGACTGCACTCCACAAGCTCTTATTTGTACTCATTGCGAAACTGAAACTGTGATTAAAATGCTGGAACTGGTGTAAACCAAAGCGTCGACGTATCCATAGAGTAAAGCATTAACGCATACTACCTCAATCCATCCCACATTAGGTGTTTTGGTTTCGGTACAACTGCACTAGATGGAAAGAAGAGTGTTCAATGTTTGAGCAGCGGGCAGTTGAGTTCAAGTTCTGTCGCAGTTATGATTAGTTTATATACAGAGTAGAGAGTTGCCTGCCAATGCCAATGCCGTGCGCTTGCACTCGACTGGTTCCAGTCTCAGCCGAGCGCATGCGAGCGTCAGACTTGTTCCGTCTCACTTCATTCTTCAGCCGAGCGTTCAGGTTCCAACATCGTCGGCTGGACAGAGCTCGGCTGGACAGGCTCCACCGCACGCGACGCCGACGGGCGCGGGCGCTCGGCTGGACGCTGCGCTGGTCTTCTCATGAGATGACGCTGACGTTGAGACGATGGGCGAATTCTCACGCGATCCAGACAGCCCGATCGAGCGGGAATCTATCCTGTCCTCTCGATCATCATAATCTCCCTCTCCTCGAGGGTCTTCGTCTCCTGTGTCCTGTCTATGTCTCCTCGTCCCGTTTGGCGGAACCGTCTCCTTGTCACCGTTGAAATATCGCGTTTTTATTGGTCGCTTGACTATTCATTTTCGGTTTTGTGATATTTAGATTTACGAGGTGTCACAGTAATCACCCAGTGTTAAGAAAACCGGAGATTTGGGGCCAGCCAGCAATATTCGCCAAATCTGGTACCCCCGCCAGCACCCCCATTTTCTTAGCTTAACACCGTATTCTCTTATTTCTTAACACTGTCGAGAGGAAAGCCAGCCAGCAATATTCACCAAATCGGGCACCCTCTCCACCCAACAAAGCTGGCTACTTTCTTATTGGCGGGTTTTCTTATTCGTACTGAGTGATTACTCGTGTATTTTGAACGTTACACGAGACTTATCACTAACAGAGATTCGGTTTCTTTTACTTGCGTGGTTTGTGCTTGCTTGTTATGCTTCGTCGCGTGCTAACAAGCAAGCATCTTCGTTCTTTTGTGGCGGTTCTCCTCCTTTTCTACTTTTTCTTTCCCCTTTTCCTTTCCCCTTTATATCGCCCTTATAAGCGTCTAGACCATTATATAAGGGTTGCGGACCCTTATATAATTATATGCCATTATATTGACCCTTATATAAGGGTGGTATAACCATTATATCAGCTCGGGTCACCCTTATAATGGCGAACCCTTATAACCCGAAAATCGATATAAGGGACCAGCTCTGATGCTATACGACTCCCCCTGCTTTGACCTCTCGCTCTGCAGAAGTGCAGATCATAAAATCGATCACATTCGATCAGAAAATCGAGTCGATCAGGAAAAACAGTTTTTTTTCACAGGTGAAAATGCAAAATCAAAATGAATGTTCAATGTATCTTGTATGTTCCGTTGAGAGGAGATTGCCTCAGAAGAGAGCTTCAGTCGAGTGTCGTGAGCGAGATTACAGATTTGCGTTAACTCCGGGCAAACTCAACCCTATTTGTATCTTGAAGATTATAATATTTGCATCTTCATAATATTTGTATCTTCAATCTAGGTATACTTCTACCTTCACTTGTGAATAATGGCAGCAGCTATATATGTTGCCAAAAAAAAAAGAGACGCGGCAAAGCAAAAGAAACGAGAAGAACAAAAAAAAATTGACGAAGTTTTCCGACAATTTGACGAAACCAGGAGTGGCTCGCTCAATAGAGCAGAGCTAGCGGAGTTTCTAAAGTTTTTAAATGAAGAAACACCAGTATCTGACGACGAAGTTTCTCTTGTCTTGCACATCGCGGACTCTCATGATGGTGTTCTGGACGGCGGTGTCAGTCGTAAAGAGTTTTTGGTTGCTGCAGATGCTTGGAGTGCATACCAGTCAAATAAAGGTTATATTCAAGAAGTAATGTCGAAATATGACAAAAGCCAAACCGGCACTCTTTCCCGTGAAGAGTTGAAAGAGGTAATGACTCTGTCTGCTTCAAACAAGCACTCACATTGCTGAAAATTCTTTTTGAAAGTATATTCGTATGAAGAACTTCCTCCATCGCTTGCTGCTCTGAAATATAATCTTTGCTGCGATGAATCCCGTACCTGCTAAGAGGGCTGAGGAATCGTTCTTTCAGTTTCTACAAGATCTGAACGACGGCGAACCTCCTTCTGATTCTGACCTCGAACAAGTCCTTCGTTTTGCTGATGGAAAGGTCCGGTAGCCAGTGTGCATTTATTTCGTGTATTGTGCGGACATCATGCGGCTTGGAAAGTTGTTGCGACGGACTTCGAAGCAATCCCCATCTCGCGCGCTTTTCCAAGCCATAGATGCGAAGCACGCCCCGCTTGTTTTTGTTGCCAGTCGTCATCATTGCAAAGCCGGTCAATAGCTGTTTACTACGTTTATGTGCTACCCTTACAGGACGGTGTCATCGACGGCGTGATTAAACCTACAGAAATTGTGTTTGCTGTTTCAATCTGGTATTCGATGTTGGATGAAGAGGGCAGTTTATTTGGAAAAATTTGCAACAACTATACTCCAAGTGGACAAGGTTGCGTAATTGTGTGATGCTTCGCTGCTTTTGAAGCATAATATTTGCACCGTGTTGACAAGATGTGTGCAAAACGTGCTTGTACTTATTAACCTTCCGTGCCGCTCGGATGCATAATGCCAGACTTGCATAAAACCTGGAGCTCGAAGCCCGGATACGTCTTCTTGGAAATAGCTTGTTGCTTTTGATTCTCGAGAAAAACGCTCGTTGTGAGAACAAACATTAACTATCTTGAACAGAATGTGGTTTAATGCACTAGTACAATGCAGTATTTGTAATACGGAAGTTACATGTACCATGAGTTATGTTGTCGTGGTGTGTGAAAGTCGAAATTGTACTCTAAAAAATGATATCCCGCCATTACATTAGCCACGTTATATGATATACCATCTCGAAGGGCATATCCCAATAGGTCACGGGCCCACGTACTTCACGCAAAGGGAAGGTAAAATATCCATTATATATTATTTCAACTATGTTTAGGCCGGGTAAGGTAAAACGGTATTGGGCACCGTCTGGGAAGGCTCACAGTCACATTGCGAACAGAAATCGCGACGTGACCATGATGTTCTGAGATATGGGCAGCAATCATTGTTGGATAGAATCGGATATCCAAACTCAGCAGGGAATACCTTTCCGACGGAATATCAAGGTAGTTAAACACACCTACACCCAAATATGTAACGGGCTCGAGTTCGAGACTCACGGTGTCGCTGTTCGGTCATCGGCCACGGTTCGGTCAGGCTAGACTACTGAGCATTTGTCACAACCAGTATGACAGAGCGCGGGGGGCATAATCCAACAACCCTCCCAGAAGTCCCGGTGTAGGCCCCGACCATACACCTATATCACGAATGCAACAAATTTATGACCCGAGTCCTCGTGCTTGCGTTACGTACGGCCTGTGTCAATAATGACAATGTTATTCCATCGATCCATAACAAATAACGTTCAACGATCGATAATGATATGTTTTGCTATTGCTTCGTGCAGGAGTCTCAAGTTTGGGGAGTCTAAACTTAATAATTGTTAAAATAAAACATTGATGTACGTACTCGTAGCGTCAAGAAAATTCAAGTTTGAGTGTCTCTATATCCCGGCTCTACGGTTATCTGCTATACAATCGTTTAGACTGGACAATCTGGGCAATATACGTTTTGACTATATATCTGCGCTGAGCTATATATACTGCATGGGGCTATACATACTGAAACTATATACTGCACGGAGCTATCTATCTATCTATCTATCTATCTATACTCTTAGAGCTCCAAGACTAAGCTATCCATCTATCTATCTATATGGGTACATACTCTCCGATTAGCACGACGTAGGCAATCGATTCGAAAAGGCTGTGGTTCAGTTTTCACTTTTCTTGTACAGAGAGATTCGCAGACACGAAAAATGAATTTCTTGTCTGGGTGCCAATCCTGCACAAATGCACGTTTGCGTGTATGAGTAACATACCAAACAGTTTACTAAAGGTCGCGCAGGTGCAGGGATTGTGCGCACTGCCTTGAAATATAACTTCGATTCCCGAACACGGTTGTCCTTGTTCTAAAGCCTGACCGAGTACACGATTACGACTATCAATCGGAGATAGACGAACAAATTTACTAATAGATAAGTAGGTGCAGCGAATGTGAAGCACATCTGCTTTTCGTGAATTTCACCGGACGCTTTACTTGTAATAACCCTGCGGTCAAAGCGATTACACTCACCACAGGCGACACTGGGGAAAATACATCAACTGCAGGTAACAACCGTAGCATGGCCAATGAAGACCAAGGAATTATCCCGAGACAAGCCCCAGTCGCAATATTACCACGCGATCATCAACAAACAAAAGTCCCAAAACAAGGATATAGTCAGCGTCGCATACGGAGCGCAGATTCTATTTGCAAGTCCAGTTCAGAACAGTGAGGGATGGCAAAAACGTAAACGGAAGGGTTCATGTCCTGGAAGCTACATTCCGATGCCTAAAGAGCGATCCCTCGCACGTCTGCCACCGACAACACTGGCGCATCAAGAATAACACATGTCTGGCAGAAAGTTGCAAGCCTCAAACAACTCTTAACCATACGGTCTCAATAACTGGAACCAGCTAAGCACGCGACACCCAATTCCGAAAGCGCATCGCACAATATATACCAAAGATGTGCGCGAAATAGACGTACACGTACAAAGTCACTGGTCAGAGCACAGGGGGGAAAGCGCGAATGCCTGCAAATATAATACTCTGCGCAATCCATGTCAAGTTTGAAACTTCGAAGAATTACTTTAGATTTTGAACTAGTGACCTTGAGCTCGTGACTGCCTTGTCCCACGACCGCTTCCCCGACGCGAGCGCACATCCACACGGCATCGCAGCGCATCGCGATAGCATATTGTGTCAAGCATGGTGTTATGTAGCACGATTGCATGAGCACACGACCTGTTGCATGCCACATAAACGCGATATTGACATTTTATTGTTATCACACATACTTTATGTTAGCAAACTCCCATTCCCGAAATCCCGAACACACTTCTTTTTTGCAACTTCGGTTTGTCACAAATTTAAGTTGCATCAAACTGAATTCGTTGATAACATAATATTCCCAATCCCAAAACATGTTTTAAGATATCCCCAAATTTTGAGCATCCCTTAATTGTTGTTATGTAGCCGCGTTTGACTAACGTCAATTTTGGGTATAGGTCTCAGGAATCATCTTAATTCTTATCTTCATCTAAATTCTGCTAAGTCGAGTCAACATAATATTTCGCCCACTTCTCCCGAGATATCTAGTTAATGATATCTGAGTATGATGCGACAGAACGTGGCACCATCACATATCATTTCGTCAACGAATTCCGGCGAATCTTCGTATTTTCATATTCACTGTTCACGCGAAATGCTTTGTGAGATTCACTTCCAAGGGCCCCCACGTCTGCGGCATTTCCTAACTAACCAATCTACTCAAAGGGTGGAATGTATTTTTTTCTAGCTTTATCATGAGTTCCGTCGCTTTCTGTATAGTATGCAATGATGCACGCGCGGAAATATTTTCGGAGATTTTATATATCTCGGGCAATTCACTTGCCGACACACAACAGCTTATCAGTTTCAATAGAAACCACACTCCGACACGCAGATCCATATACGCTTCCCCAAATCGAATATGTATACCAGCGATGTGTGCGCATCTCAAGCTGGGAGCAAGCGCTCCCGGGCTGCAACACTTACGCGGGAACGAACAAAGGTTATATCATTGCATGAACCAACCAAACACTGCCGCAATTGCAAAAGTTACGGCAAGAATTATTTACAGAGGTGGCAACAAAACGAAAATTCGTCATCCACCACGCTAGCCAATCGCGATCGGCTCCTCGCCCGCGGCGCAGATGACAACGATAACGAGTATAAGATGCAGACCAACCGATATCGGTAGAAAACGCGTGTGATTAGGTAATGGTAGATGGGTTACTCGCTTGAATGGATTTCGTTTAACGCCCCACAGCCTTGCAAATTTGATTTGGTGATATGGGTCCATGCAGACGTACAATTTGCACCACCACTTTATTCTTCTATCGCTTGGGTCGAACAAGAAAACTAATGTTTGTTGCGTTGCCGAGAAGATGTGCTTGATGCTTGCCAATAGCTGTGGTGTTTGGTTGATTCATGCGCTCTCGGAGGGACCTACTCGGAGGGCCCATCGTTGCGCTCGTTGACCAACGTCGCTACGGCCGCTGTTGGTGGCACCTTGAATGG
This sequence comes from Cymbomonas tetramitiformis, assembly GCA_001247695.2. Lineage (NCBI taxonomy): Eukaryota > Viridiplantae > Chlorophyta > Pyramimonadophyceae > Pyramimonadales > Pyramimonadaceae > Cymbomonas > Cymbomonas tetramitiformis. Next base: position 54,387 of record LGRX02035288.1, on the reverse strand, counting down.
TCGCGGGATCAGGGAAGCCATGCATTGATAGAACAATACCGATATTCCATGTGCGTACCAGCAGGCACCACTATATCATCAAATCGTCGGTGCTACGTCGGATTCCATTATTGATACGACACCGACGTTGACCTATTGTACCTTATCAAAGTTTACCATGCTCAACGATGGTGTCGGTACTAGGCGTCGATTTATCGTTCACGTTGATTCTACTGACGCGTCGTCAGCCAAAGGGCAATCGAACACCATTGGGATCAATCACCAAGGATGACCTATGCGGTGTCGTTCAGTGTTGCGCAACGATGAAACCATTGGCGACATTGTTAATCAAAACGTCGCTAACTATCTTCATGTGCTATTGGAATATCATATCCCTGTTGCTCGATAGGCGGGCATATCGCAAAATCGATCAATACAGGTAGCAAGTCAATGATGTTCACGTCATCGCATGGATGAGGGTGTTTTTAGTTCGTGCGTGCTTTGTACAGCTATCCCCCGCTTGTACCTACTCATACATTGTCCCTCAACGAATAATTGTTCTCCCAACTAAAAAATCGATAACTATGCACCGTTAGCACCGCGCATATGATCCATGACATAGGGTGGTATGAGTGTTTGTAAATGAAATATATACCAATTATGATCCGTGAAGGATCTATGCAGACGTAATTCTCGCGATGCTCGCTGGCGCGAGCTTTGCCAAGACTTCCAACAAGGATTAATGCGATGCTTGGTGGACCACGGGTCCCTAATGTTACCACGGCATGCATTGTAGAATATGTATGCTATGTGAATTGTGATTGGGCCAACATACAACAAGTGTGGACTTTCATACTGCCGCATGCACGTGCCCGAATGAGTCTGTATTGTGGGACCTGTATTCCAGTGCTCCAAAGGTCTAGGAGAGAGAAACACCATGCCCTCATTACGCGCACATACACGATTAGTCAGTCTACCACATATGTTAGCCAAACTGCAATCCATCACCTCATCATGACTGGAAACCAACTCTATCCTTTGGTTCATTCTACATCCTGTCTTGCTGCTGTATCACAACTATGCATACCATACAGCAACCTTATATATGCAAATAAACAATCATCCAATAATGAAAACGTGCTTAGTCTCTACTATCCGGGTCTTCATCAATACAATAGACCAATGTACGATTCATAATGCAGCATGTGACGAAAAACACACAATGCATGCATTTGCAACATCTACGGGAAGAATTTTACAAGGGGAACTTGAAAGCGGCCAGTGAGGAGGGGTATTTCTGCAGCTTCTGTAAGGTCTTGGTAGAAGGCTTGCTCTGCAGCATAGTCATCTGCACGTCACCTCACCTATCAACTCCCTCTCAACCTGCATTGATGATGGCAGCTTAAAACAAAGTTGGTGCATGTGGGACAACGGAAAAGCTTCCGAAATGAGATTGCAGTGCTTTGAGGTCATGCCTTGGTGGCCAGGCAGTGTAGCCCTTCACCGCATGATGGATTGGTGCTTCTAAGGCGGGCGAATACGCAGGAGCTTCGCTATGCGCCTCCGATAACAGATGCTGGGCAAATGCCATCATTATCCGAAGTTCCGAAGCGCTGGGTGGGTTTCAAGGCATGCCAGCGCGGCGCTGGGTGGGTTTCAAGGCATGCCAGCGTGGCGCTGGGAGAGAGTTTCAAGGCATGCCAGCGCGGCGCTGGGTGGGTTTCAAGGCATTCCAGCGCGGCACAAGGAGAGTTTCAAGGCACGCCAGCGTGGCGCTGGGTGGGTGTCAAGGCAAGCCAGCGTGGCGCTGGGTGGGTGTCAAGGCATGCGAGCGCGGCGCTAGGAGAGCTTCAAGGCACGCCAGCGCGGCGCCGGGTGGGTGTCAAGGCATGCCAGCGTGGCGCTGGGTGGGTGTCAAGGCATGCCAGCGCGGCGCCGGGTGGGTTTCAAGGCATGCCAGCGCGGCGCTGGGAGGTTTTCAAGGCAAGCCAGGGCGGCGCTGAGAGAGGGCTTCAAGGCATGCCAGCGCGGCGCTGGGAGGGTGTCAAGGCATGCCAGCGCGGCGCTGGGTGGGTTTCAAGGCACGCCAGCGTGGCGCTGGGAGAGAGTTTCAAGGCATGCCAGCGCGGCGCCAGGAGGTTTTCAAGGCATGCCAGCGCGGCGCTAGGAGAGTTTCAAGGCACGCCAGCGCGGCGCTGGGTGGGTGTCAAGGCAAGCCAGCGTGGCGCTGGGTGGGTTTCAAGGCATGCCAGCGCGGCGCTGGGTGGGTGTCAAGGCATGCCAGCGCGGCGCTGGGTGGGTTTCAAGGCATGCCAGCGTGGCGCTGGGTGGGTGTCAAGGCATGCCAGCGTGGCGCTGGGTGGGTGTCAAGGCATGCCAGCGCGGCGCTGGGTGGGTGTCAAGGCATGCCAGCGCGGCACTTGGTGGGTGTCAAGGCATGCCAGCGTGGCGCTGGGTGGGTGTCAAGGCATGCCAGCGCGGCGCTGGGTGGGTTTCAAGGCATGCCAGCGCCCTCGCCCTCTCCACACAAAGTGTTCCGCATCTCCAGCTCCTGGTAAGTTACTACCTCCAGGATACAGGGTGGGCTCCGGCTGTCAACTTTATCCGAAGCTGGCGCCGGGAAGCCAGGTGGAGGTGTGCTGGCCCATCGACAATGTCGGGTACCCAGGAAAGGCGAGAGACACCGACAAAGACGGCTTGAAATATGCCACCGACGTCAAAGGCGACAAGGAGCGCCACCACACGGCCAAGGAGAAGCGTCTCCCCTGCAAAGGTGGGGGCAGGTGCGCGCCCACAGTTTGGCCTTGCATCCGGTAGGCTTGGGAGAGGGCGGTGCTGCTGCAGGCACGCGCCTACGTTGTGCCCGTAGTGGTACTGGGCCACTGGACATGGGGGACTCTATGCAGAGGGAGCATGGGGCCTCGCGAGGGGACGGGCAGGCGGCACGTCCTCAACCGGCAGCGCGCAGTGCATGCAGCGGTGGTGTTAAGCTTGGCGCAGCTGCTGCAGTATGCGGCAGTGGGCCACGGACACTGTGTGGCAGCAGACACTGTCAACTGCGGACGATGCGGGCAGACGCAGCAATTGGACGCTGCCGTAGGAGCAGGGCAACATGACCACGGCCCAAACCAGCGATTGGACGCCGCCCGCCCTGTGCAAGCTGGGGTCTGATCATCTGGCTGGAGGGCATCTTTTTTGTCACACCAGCCGCAAGGGCACTTGCACCTGCGCCAGGGCAGTAAGTGCTGCTCCCTGGGGTGGCTGATCTCAGCTGCCTTCAGCGATCCACTCTTACATTGACCTGAAAGCTGTTCCCGACGAGCACATGGAGAGGTGCGTTGGTCGGAGCTCTCTGAGATGGAGCGCATGGAGCGAGGTGGGGGAGTGAAGTGCACCTGCTGTCTCCGAGACGTGGCAATTAGGTTACGGGTGCAAAAGAAAGAGCTAAAGTGATGCGGAGTTTTCGAGGTTTTTGCAACGGTAGATTAAGCACAGCTGTCACGGATCATTGGGATGGAGATGTGACAGATCGAGATCCCCGGCGCTGTGCATCTAGAGGATCGATCGGTCAGAATTCCCCGGCTCCTCCGTTGCGTTCCAACCTCACCCTTCCCAAAATAGACTCGAACATTCTCAGCAAGAAGCTGCGAAGTGGCCGGGAAACACATATCAAGCTGCGAATCAGCGCGGCCCAAAATCCAAAAGAGGCTCCCTCTCACATACTCTTAGAAGCATGTGATGTTGAATTAGCTCTTAAGCTAATTCAAATGAACTGTCTTGTCGCATGCCTCTTGGCAATCTGGTGATGGGTGCGAAAGAAATGCTAGAGCTCTTTAGCTCCCTCCATCCCCTGCAGGAGCTAAAGGGGTGGGGTGCGCCTAAAGGTTGCCAAGAACAGGAGGGGTGGGGTGAACGCACGGAAACCATATTCATGAAGGGTCGTGTTTTCCCAATAATGATGCTGCACTCCATCCCGTTTTCCAAATCCATATATATTCACCTAGTCACATCAAGCCCGCCCTCCTATCCAGTCAGGCACACCCTACAAGCCTATCCAATCAGGCACGCCCAAAACGCCCATCACATCTGACACACCCTACATGCCTATTCAATCAAGCACGCCCAAAAGATCAGACACACCCTACATGCCTATCCCATCAGGTCCAACACACCCTACAAGCCTATCCAATCAGGCACGCCCAAAACGCCCATCACATCTGACACACCCTACATGCCTATTCAATCAAGCACGCCCAAAAGATCAGACACACCCTACATGCCTATCCCATCAGGTCCAACACACCCTACATCGCCATTTGTAAGTGCCAAATTATGGCGTGAGGTACATTCGGCTCGGGCCCATTTAAAAGAAAAAAGAAAAAATGTGACTCTTCCTACTGGAAGGGGCCATTTATTCAAAGGCAATGCACAGATAACTGGCTGCATCAAGAAATACATGGCATATATGATATACGGCACGACATGGGCGCCGCGACGTGCCGAGTCGTTCAAGTAGGCCATTCCTTGGACGCGCGGCGCCCAAGGAACAACCACACGTACCACCCCGGCGGCTCAAGGAGATGACGCGCCAAGCCACAAGCGCAAGAGAAAGTCTGAATTGTCCACGCGTCCAATCAAGTTGACACGCCACCAACACAACATCACAGACACGTAGGTGCCACTCAGTCGAGTGCACCGCTACCCGCGATCCGCTAAATGGCGGCTCTCAATTCCATGTCACTCTCTCGCCTTTGATCAAGCGTCTCTTCCGTCGGACCGTACGATCACAGGCTTCTTGCAGGCGGGCATTGTACCTGATGGCAGAGGGCCAGGCTCACGAGAACGGCCTCCAGGCCCGAGCTGTATTCGGGGGGCCTCTTCCGACGCTGCGGCTCCGCGCTCACCTCCTCGATCTCTCCCCTCTCTCTCGCCTGGCCTCCTTGCCGATCACCCATGCGGGGCTTAGTTATTCAGTCAACGCGGTGCCCCGCAGGCCCAGTCAGCTCTCGGCACTTGGCGAACCACTGGAACATGCATGCATGGCTAGGGGAGAGGCCTTCCCTCCACGACTGCCGGTGCACTCAATAATCTACATACCGTGCACACGACTGAATGGTCGGTCTGGGAGATATGCTACAGGCACCTCCTGGAACGCTTGCAAGGCCTCATCCTCGAGGCGGCGCGAGTACAGGGCGACCATTCTGCCGACAATACCCGCCACCGACATCACTCACAACACATCCGATAGGTTGGAATCATGGGTGCTCGTCTCTCCCACGAAAAGGATATGGGTGCGCGTTCAGCACTTGGGTCGCTCAAGCTGTTCCGCAAGTTATGCGCGCAGACCGGAATCTGTTTAGAATTAGGGTTCCGGGGTCATCCTCCGGAGACCACAACCTGAAATATGAGTTCGCTGCATCTCAGGACTCACACTCATTCTACAGCACGTCGAGGCTTTTGTCTCCTCGTTAAAGCACACACGTTTTGGGGGGAAACAATGCCACCTCTCTCACAATCTACGTGTCGTGCTGAGCATACACCCGCCTTTACAGGGTGCAGCAACGGATTCTATGCGAAGAGCCTGTGATGCCCATCATGGGAGTGCTGTGGGGCCTACTGGGGAATCGATCCAAGTGCAGCTACACTGGTAGCACATGTACAGGCACAGATGCATATGGCTGCGGATCAACTGTCCTTCTTCCCAACTACAAGCTCACCGAGAACAAGTGACACGGTAGCAGTTCATCCTGGTAATGCAAAGGCCCCAGCGCAACACACGAATACCGCCCTTGCACTGACTGCTGCGTTTGAGAGGAGGATGGCCCGATGGCGGCAGAAAAGTTTCGGACGGTGAGCCTCCAGCCGCTCCCTGATGTGACAGGTACCTTGTTGACAGATCCTTCATAGCTCCATCCAGTACAATGAACTTCTCCCGAGGGTGCTTCTGGCGGCAAAACCTGTGCGAACGTACCATGCAGAATGGATCCATGAAATTCAGCACAACCCTGACAAGTCATGCAAAAACACTTTCACTCGCAAGTTGCATTTAGTTGCAATTTGGGTGGGCTCTTAAACTTAGCTTGCAGAGATAGTGACAAACAGTTTCTGAGCGCAAGTCTGCGAAAAGAGTTTTGTTTGGCTCCTATCGTATGTCTGACCGAATAAAGCTGTGGGATGAGAGCGTCTGGTGGAAGAGCGCAGGTCTCGTCACAAGGTACAAGTGTTAGATTGCACGTTGGATTAAGTTCCATTCCTTCAGTTCCACGCTTTTTGAAGGAAAAAACGTTTGGGCAAGAGACAGCTTTACGAGTAAACGCAGGGAGGGCTACAATCAGCTCACACAAAAGAATAGCGAGCAAGGCGAGTCCCTGCCGAGAGGGCGCCGCACTTTAAGTCCTCATAGTGGAATTGTTCCCACAAATATGTAATAATTGGGGTCTCGTATCCATAGGGATAGCATGGGCAGTCCTGTGCCCACAGCATACATCGCCCATCCGTCTCTTCAGGACGTTAACTAGGATGCTTACGAGGCTGATGGGCGGAACAGGGAGGAAGGTGCACGCGTGCGTGTGTAGGTGAGGTCCAGGGGCGAGTGCAAGCTATGTGCAAGGCCTTGGGGTAAGTGCGAGGTGCGCAGGAGGCCCGGGAAGTGTGCGAGGTGCACACCGGCTGAGAGGCGCAGTGATGGATCCGGTGCCCGTTGATGAACGCCACGGTGGTACGGCGCCCGACGTGCTCCTCGAAGCCATGCTTCGGTGCATTGTTCATGCGCATGACCATCGCGTTCGCGTCAATCATATCCGCATACTGAGCTCCGAGCATTGTTCCACTGTTACCCACCTGAGACGCCCGACCTACGCCATTACGGTGGGATCCAACATGCCGCTACAAGAAACACTCAGCTGCAATTCTTATGTTTTACTGAGAAACCACAGGTCCTTGGTCACAATCGTGCAGAGGGTTAGCGCAACACGTGCATCCAGGGGCACACACATGCAGGTCGACGTAGGGCACAATTCGACCGAGAGTGCCGGCGACAGAGGCCACGCTGAAAGCAGGGGAGCCGTACCAACCCGCAGAGACTGGCGGCGCGCCATGAGTGACAGCAGCAGTCATGCAAGCTCAGCCCGCGTGGAGGAGTACCACTGCGGACCACGAGAGATGGATATTCGGGCACTTAAAAGTGCAGCTCATATCCCGCAAGATGAAGTTAAAGGTGACTGTTACAAAGGGGCAGTATGGGACCCGTACCACTGCGCAGGAGGCCCAAGGTTTGGCATAGGCAGGACTTGTCGTCGGAAGCTTCCAATATCGGTCGAGAGCTCCCTTTATTCTGGGGAGAAGCGTTGGCAGAATATAAACTCCACTTCTCCGCATATCCATCGCGTTGGCCGCGACAAATGCAAAGCGCTTCCCGGAGCTCGCAGCTGCAGCACAGACACACGACCGTAGATTCATGACATGGGAGACGAGCTAGCACACTGTCGCATATCGCCGAGGGAGCGTCGCTTTAGGGAGCCTCGCGTTACTGTGCAAATCCCTCATATGAAGAAGATGTAAACTTAGAAATATCCCAAGCGCGGACAAGGAGAAAAGACACGCCCCGGCAACGATCAGGGGAAAGTCAGTCATCGCGATCGAGCGATTCGAGTGCCAAAACTGATTTGAAATTGCTGAAACAAGTGAGTTGAATGCGTACCGGATGCGTTTGAGTGAGCGTCAAAGGACGCTGGCACATCTGTTGACCCTGTTGGCGCAGCAGTTGGTACTCTGTCTTTCACTTTGCGGACTGGAAAGCGAACACTGCGAGGTTCCGGGGGAATACTGGTGCCTGCTAGAATCAGGTCGTGGGCGAGCTGCTGGCTCGACATGATAACCAGTACTGCCACAAAGCACAGCCCATACAGGAAGGTGTTTATTCGCATCGCATATCTTATTTGGAACCCAGGAACTAGAATGCCGACGGGTGATAATAGGTCCACGCCTCCCGGTCAAAGTAAACTACTATCTCCCGTGTAGAGTTGATCCATTGGTGATAATACTTAGTTGTTTGCTAGTTCGCCAGTTGAGAGTGTAATTATCGATGAAGGCCAACGGAAACTTGATGCAGGTTCTGGAGCACCAAGCCACGAACCCATACCCAGTTCACCGCGACGAGGTACAGAATTGGGAGGTGCAGAACGAGAAGTTCACTTTTCGGTTTTGAGTTTATCAGTCGTAGTATTCTCACTAGTCAGAGCCTTAACTCTATCACTATGACGGTCCACCCCCCAGAATTGGTGGGACGACAGGTAGGGTGCAGTTGGCGTGCTGATGCTGTAGCGGCGTGTAGCTCGATGGCCAAGCGAAGGCAAGATGCATGGTGGGGATGACGAAGGACATCAGGTGGGATGTGGGGCTACCGCGCCTTGCCACATGGAGGCTCGGCACACCCCTAATTCTAGTGCAAAAGGTTGTTGATGTAGACTGTGGTAGGTGAAGGGCATTGGCGGAGGGGGTGTGGCCCGAGCATGGTTGCGCTGACGGAGCAGGGCGTAGCGAGCGAACCGCTTCGATTCGTGCGGCGCGCGAGGTGTCCCAACACACCAGCAGAGTGGCGAAATAATACTTTTGGGGTGGTTGGCGGGGGGGCAGGGTGGGGAGGTTCGAAATGCAGGCCGGCTCTCAGGGTTCGGGTCTTACGCGTACGTGGGTCGCAAGGCTGAAAAAAACCGGACCGTCATAGAGATATGGCCAATGAATCCAAACTCGGTCTCGTGGTGCCATGTGCATCGAAAACAATCTAACACATGCCCTGAAGGGTCACTCGACCGTTGGGGTGGCTTGGTCACGGGTACTGTGACTTTCCCCCCACTGTATGGGAGGAGTCCAGATCCTTTGCTCACCCCTTGCCCTGAGTGACCCTGCCATCTTGTCATCTGTCATCTCCCTGACAGCCGACTGTCTCACTGCACAGATAAAAGCATGTAATGTTTTATCTATCTTAGCTTATTCCGACAGATCACTGCTTGTTTCTGAGTCCTTTTGAGCCCAGTGATATATATCTATATTCTTCCCTTTTATATATATATTTCACTGTTCTTGTCAGGTTACGGTTCCACCACTTGTGGTGTTTCCTCGCTCGGCTTTCGCTCGCTTCGGCCCCCAGTTCGATTCTACTTCCCGACGGTTCCCAACAGTTCATCTTCACGTCGCCCAGCACGTACCCGGAGCTACGCTTATAATTTGCTTACGCTCTTCTTTCGGCACCCATTTCGACACCCTGATCGGCTCCCAGACCGTTTGCACATTATTTCTTGCGCCTCCCATTCGCGGTCAGCTTTTCGCCTGCCTGGGTTAATTTTTTTTACCCATGTCTCAGCTCCGCCAAAAATCCCTTGCCGAAGCCCTTCGCACAGCCCGTAAGGCTGGTGCCAGCTCGCCTTCGCCGACCCCAGGTGATGGGCGCTCACCAACGCCAGGCAGCACGCCAGAGAAGCGGAGAATTGCCACAATGGCCTCGCAGCGTTCGACCCCTACATCGTCGCGGCCTGCCCCCTCCCCATTCGAGTTTTTCAACGACCCATCCGTCCTTGTCTCGACTCTTGTTGAGCTGGGACGCGAGGAGGAGTTCGCGGAGAACCTCTCCTACGCTTTCGCCTATTCCACCGACCTCGTGACTGTGCTGAAATCCGGCGGCTTCAACCCGAAAACCGGCCTCACCCTGCGGACAACGAGGAGGCCGAGTCTGACTTCACCGTCCTCCTCGCTGGGTTGGGACATGTCCTCTTCCCCATCTCCTACGCTGAGTTCTCGAAGCTCCTCGACCTGGAGAACGATCACGAGTTCTACCACATCACCCTGAACGAGATCCTCTTTACCATTCTGCCTGTGGTGCTTCGTGGCACAGCACTGGCGCTGTACCACGAAGCCGCGCGCTCCCATCCCGTTGACGGCCGGTACGTCCTCCAGCGGCTACGGTACGAGGTGGAGGGGGTGCCTGACCCTGACACAGACAGGTATTGGTCGAAGCTGCGGGCATCCGTGGTCGACGAGGACTCCGACCCCGCCCCTCAGCTTACCGTCATCTGCAAGCTGGGCGACAAGCACGCCCATCTGAACCCCGACTACAGCGAGGCTAAGAGGGTGAAGGACCTGTGGCACGTCCTGGCCAGCTCTGCAAAGCTATCGCCTTTCGTCACCCCGTTGTACCTGAACATCATCCGAGAGCTCCGTGGTGGCAAGGTCTACTCTTTCTCCGCCCTCTGCCTCCGTATCCGTACGGTATGGAGGGAGGAGCATCCCCTCGCCACCCGCTCGACTGACTCTCAACCCGCCGAGTACAGAGTCAAAAAGCCCACGTTCAATTCGCTGTCCGCCAAGAACGCCGACATCAAGCCCGTTGGTGAGTGGACCGCGCAGCCTGGCGCGCTCACCAAGAGGTGGACGGGCACTGGTTACCCCTGCCTGGTCTGCTTTCGCCTTTGGAATCTGACGGACACGCACCCCGACACTAAAGGGGCGTGCCCGTACACATGCCGTGAGGCATTTGCTCAAGGGCGCGCGCCCCCCTACCGCTCGCGCCCGCCGCCTGCTGCCGCCGCGTCGGCTTCCGCTGCCGTGTTCGGAGAGCCTGACGCCGCACAGGCACCTGCACCGGATGCTGAAATCTGTATAGGCAGCCCTGACTGGGAGTCCCGGTCAGGCCCCTATGACAGATCCCTAGCTAGGACCAACACTGGACTGCTGACTGATCTGTAGGTTCGTACTGTGACACACGCTGTGTCACAGGTAGGCTAGACTCCGAGACCGTCCGAGACCGTTCCGGGTATATCTAGCTTAGGGTTTATTTATCTTATACAGTTTATCCACACGAGTACGGGACTTTCTGATATCTAGTGTACTTGGATATTCCGGTAGGTCGTGGCCCCATCCACGTTTTCATTCCACTTGCTATCTTGGCCATGATTGGCTAAGCAGCCGCTTGAAGGGGTGGTGCGCACTTGCGCGTTTGGGTGCGACTAGGATTTGGACATGACTTTACGGTAGACGTCTCTTGCGGCTGCGAGTCATGGGCACCGCGCGTTGCTATTGCTCGGTTTTGGCAATGTTCATTTGCGTTACTTTACCTGCCCTGATCCCGCTGGTTTACGTATTTTGGGCTGGTGCTCCGGACACCTTCGACCACATCGACATTTGCAAGTGCCCCACGCTCGTTTCGCCGCTCCGCACGTTTTGCCGTTACGTCTTCGCTCCGTTTCCGCCACAACACCCAAACGTGCTACCGCGCATCATCTTTTCTATGGCTTTCAAAAGTATGGCGACATCTACACGAGCTCGCAAACGCCTATTGAGGGACTCCGATTTGGACGCCTCAATACGGCTTTTGGATGCGGTTCGGGACACTCCGACCGCTAGCACCCCACCTGTGGTGCCCCCTGCTGCTTCCAGCAACTCCGACACCGCTGTCGCGTTGCGGAAGCACCTAGTCGACCAACATGCCACGGTTGACGCGGTGTACAAGGGGCGCTTGCATCGGGCTTGGGCCAAGGGTATCCGCGAGGATATCCTTGGTTCCAAGAAACATCATTATCGTGGTACCGACGACACCGGCCGCCTCTCCGAGTTGGTGGTGCAGCTTGATATCTAGTGTACTTGGATATTCCGGTACCGGAGTCTGTGGTGCCTACGGAGCCGCCTCCGACAGGCGTCGCCAGCTTCATGACATTCCGAGTTGAGCAGCAGGCATCTTGGGTTGGACCGTCGATCGACGACGACGTTGCCCTCCATGCCGTGCCGCAGGATGCCGATCAGTTTGCGCTGGATGAGCCCGACGACTCCATGTACCCCGCCTTCCGGGAGCCTGCGCTGACACCTGATCGCGCGGCTGAAACCTAATTGAGATTGTTTGCAGCCTTCCTTTTAGTCTGTGGTGCTTAGAGTGTTAGGACAACGCCCACGCACGGATGTGCCTCTAGTTGAGCTGGAAAAGGCTCCTTAGGTCCTAACAATTTGAAGTAACCTTGGGCTAGGTTAGGGCTTGCATTCATCTGGCATCCCACTAACACCTTTTGGGTGAGGTGGTGTCACGGGTACTGTGACTTTCCCCCCACTGTATGGGAGGAGTCCAGATCCTTTGCTCACCCCTTGCCCTGAGTGACCCTGCCATCTTGTCATCTGTCATCTCCCTGACAGCCGACTGTCTCACCGCACAGATAAAAGCATGTAATGTTTTATCTATCTCAGCTTATTCCGACAATTCACTGCTTGTTTCTGAGTCCTTTTGAGACACTGATATATATCTATATTCCGCCCTTATATATATATATATATTTCACTGGTCTTGTCACTTGGAGCCCCATGGATCCGCCGATTTCGAAGGGGGGCTAGGGCAGGATATCTCTATGACGGTCCACCCCCCAGAATTGGTGGGACGACAGGTAGGGTGCAGTTGGCGTGCTGTAGCGGCGTGTAGCTCGATGGCCAAGGCAAGATGCATGGTGGAGATGACGAAGGACATCAGGTGGGATGTGGGACTACCGCGCCTTGCCACATGGAGGCTCGGCACACCCCTAATTCTAGTGCAAAAGGTTGTTGATGTAGACTGTGGTAGGTGGGGGGCATTGGAGGGGGTGTGGCCCGAGCATGGTTGCGCTGACGGAGCAGGGCGTAGCGAGCGAACCGCTTCGATTCGTGCGGCGCGCGAGGTGTCCCAACACACTAGCAGAGTGGCGAAATAATACGTTTTTGGTGGTTGGCGGGGGGGCAGGGTGGGGAGGTTCGAAATGCAGGCCGGCTCTCAGGGTTCGGGTCTTACGCGTACGTGGGTCGCAAGGCTGAAAAAAACCGGACCGTCATAGAGATATGGCCAATGAATCCAAACTCGGGTCTCGTGGTGCCATGTGCATCGAAAACAATGTAACACATGCCCTGAAGGGTCACTCGACCGCTGGGGTGGCTTGGAGCCCCATGGATGGATCCGCCGATTTCGAAGGGGGGCTAGGGCAGGATATGGCCAATGAATCCAAACTCGGTCTCGTGGTGCCATGTGCATCGAAAACAATGTAACACATGCCCTGAAGGGTCACTCGACCGCTGGGGTGGCTTGGAGCCCCATGGATCCGCCGATTTCGAAGGGGGGCTAGGGCAGGATATCTCTATGACGGTCCACCCCCCAGAATTGGTGGGACGACAGGTAGGGTGCAGTTGGCGTGCTGTAGCGGCGTGTAGCTCGATGGCCAAGCGAAGGCAAGATGCATGGTGGGGATGACGAAGGACATCAGGTGGGATGTGGGGCTACCGCGCCTTGCCACATGGAGGCTCGGCACACCCCTAATAATTCTAGTGCAAAAGGTTGTTGATGTAGACTGTGGTAGGTGGGGCATTGGAGGGGGTGTGGCCCGAGCATGGTTGCGCTGACGGAGCAGGGCGTAGCGAGCGAACCGCTTCGATTCGTGCGGCGCGCGAGGTGTCCCAACACACTAGAAGAGTGGCGAAATAATACTTTTGGGGTGGTTGGCGGGGGGGCAGGGTGGGGAGGTTCGAAATGCAGGCCGGCTCTCAGGGTTCGGGTCTTACGCGTACGTGGGTCGCAAGGCTGAAAAAAACCGGACCGTCATAGAGATATGGCCAATGAATCCAAACTCTATATATGCGTGATCGGTTTCCGTTTTCGAGATCGCCGGTACCCGATAGCGCCGATCGCTTCGTGTGTATTCGGAAAGCCTCCCTCTTTTGAAATTGCGCGATACGAGTCCCGTTTGGCGTCGGCTGTTCATTCAAATTATTTCCTGTACGACGTCGGGCGTGTGTGGTTCGACACCGTGTTTGTGCGATTCGACTTTTCGATGACCTTCGACGTTCTGCACGATCGAACGTGCCCGCCTTAGCGTCCATTGTGTGGTACCCGACGCCATTTCAATCGGCGCGGTCGGATGGCGAAGTCTAGTGGTGCGAGCGTGGTCAACGTTCGAGCGGAATCGGGGAAACTCGTGCGCGACGGATTTAAGGCGCCAAAAGCAAACATGGTCAGCCGAAGCACCGTCATCATGCATTCGCGGTGCCGTGAGGTTATCGTAGGCCGCAATCGGGTCGCGGGACGCGCTGCGTACGTCTTAGCGACGTCCATCGTCAAGAAGCCCCTTAAGCTCGCACATCGGCGCGTTCCGAGTTGGGCGACGCTCCTTTTAATTTTACGCGATCGCGCCGACCACGGAGCACGCCGAATGTGCTTTGCGCACGTGTCGCGATCGATTTCTCTGCAGTGTTCCGACGTGCCGCTCGGCTCGGAGCAGAGCCGGAGAAATCGGTTTGATCGTACGCTCGATGAGGCGTGAGTTTTCCTTTTCCCTCTCTCTCCTTCCGACGTGCCGCGTATGGTTTGTTTTCCTCAAAAAAAGCGTGCGACGGTACCTCCGAAACGCGCATCGGATATGTTACAATTCTTACCAAGCGTGTACAGCTAAGAAGCGGTTACCCAACATCGCGACCGATCGGTGCGCCTTTGTTACTTCGACAAACACGCTCACGCGCAGTTGTCCGTGGTTCGACGTGCGCCATCGAGTGCGGACAGGGTTCTTTTGGTGAAATCGCAAAGCTTGATTTTAATCGATCAGCCATCGCACGACGTGTAGGCAAGGGCGCCCTTTTCAGATTAAGCGTTTGAGCTTACGTATATTTTCCGCTACTCTCAGACTTTCGGACAAAGCGTCAATCGCGTCGGAGGTCGCGCTCCGTCGTACATCCGAATACACGGCTTGCGACGCCGCTTGTAGGCCGTTTATTTTGGCTACGAGAAAGCGGCTGCCAAGCTCTATCTTACTTCGCATCACCACGAACCTCAGCTTGCGGTGCACGAGCTCGCACCAAGACGCTGTCTGATCCTCGCGATATCCCGACCGGACGCGCAACGCTTCGAAAGATGTCCCGGTGTCGCGATCGACGCTTTCCCAGTTTTGCGTGAGCGACACCATGCCTTCCGACAGCTCTATCTCTACCACGGTAAATGTCCCTTGCACGCTTTGGGTCGATTCGAGATCTTCCGACTCGACGAGCTGGGTCGAAACAACGGCGACCGGTCTCTCGCATACTCTACGATCGCGACGCCTTTTTCTCGCACCCCTCTTTCGTCTCGCTCCGAGCGAGACGTGAATGGATGGTGGGTTTGTCATCGGCACGTGCAAGGATGCTTCGTACGGCGGAGGCTCGTCCTCGATCCGATGCGCGACTTAAAAATGAAACGGTGGGCTTGACATACACGAACGTTCGTCCCACAAACGCGGTGTGCCATCGATGTTCTCGTTTGATCGAGCCTGTCAAAATTCGTGATACACGTACGCGTCGCACCTCGATGTGACGAGCTTGAACGACCACACGTTCGAGGACTACCTTTACCTGTGGCCGTCGTGGACGCAGCCCGTGCTGTACGTCGATCTGCTCACCCCCGAAGCGCTGCGTTCCGTCACGTTGCACAGTCAGGGCGAGTTCCCCGCGGCGGGACTTTTGGTCGCGAGCGATGACGGAGTGACCTGGCGCGCGGTCTCGAACTGGACGGCGGCGTCTTCGGACACCGAAGTGCGCGCGAACGTCACCGACGTTTCGTCCAAGAGGTACGAAATACCGAACCATCGCTTCTCCCTGTGCGACTACCCACCCGAGGAGGACTCCTTGAGGGACGAGTTTGAAAAGACGAGATTCCTCGAAAACTATCGAGACGGGGAGGGCCGATCGCTCATGGTGACCTTCGACCCCGTCGTCACCACGGATGCCATATTTTTCGGCATTCGAGATGCGTACGCCTCCGTTCCGACCGTGATCATGGAACTGCGAATCTTCGCGACGGAGTATGTCGGCCCCACCCTGTCGCCGCCACCTTCGCCACCTTCGTCACCTTCGCCTCCGCCCGCGCCTCCGAGAATGCCGCCAACGCCCCCCAGTCTGCTCACGCTTCCGCGAGTCGGCGTCCGATCTTTAAGCACCAGCAACTGGTACGTCTTCGGACGAGGGGACGTGGACACAACCACCAACGAATATCGATACGGCTACAAGGCGCGACTGGAAACGACCGATTTCCCGGCGGATTGGGATCGGCACAACGGAATCATGTCCGAGCCGGACGAAGAGCTCGCGCGCGCGTTCAACACGAAGAACCAAGACGATTCCACAGGATTTACGTTTGTTTATTTCACCATTTTGGCGGCCGGCGTTCCTTACGACGCTAGCAACCGTTGGGGCATGACCAGAAGAGGAGGCTGCGGACTGACCGACGGAGACCGAGATGTATTCTGGCTTGGACAGATCGCCGTGACTCCCGCTCGGGCCGCCTCCGCCTACCCTTATGTATACTTCTACACCGGATTCGGAAGCGCGGATTCCGGTCAAGCCTTTTACAACGACATGCACACAAGTTACAACGACGGTTATTACGAACAAGACCACTTCGACGGATTGCAAGGCTCCGCGCAAATGTTCGCGGTCACCTACAAGCAAAAGAAGTTGCGCGTGTACATAGGATACAACGACACGTTTGAAGAAATCCCCAACAGCGCAAACGATTTTTCTAATCAGAATTGGAATTATTGGCCCACCTGGGATCGGGCATCCTTTTCGTGTGGCTTCGATTACAATCGATTTGACGTCGGTTCGTATCCGTACAACAACCTCATACTTTTCAATCGATCCCTCGACGAAGGCGAGCTGTCGCGTATTTACAAAGAGGAGGGTTTCGCCGGAACCGAAGACCCTCTCTTGCAAGATGTGCTGGCGTGGTACCCGATGCACACAGAAAATTGGTGGGAGGACGTCTCCGGCAACGGACGCCATATGTACGAGTATCGCTCTCCCAATTACGGTACCGCCAACGCTGCGGATCGCACCTTCGCCGACATCCAGAGCATGCGCGACACCTACTTGGTCACGCGCCCCGGCGAAAAGTCGAACTACTACATCCAGGTCGCCGACCCGGCACACTTCAGTTTGGCGGCGTACACTCCGCAACACATGTATCGTGGCAAGATTTATGACGGTTACGAGATCGGCGCTTACTTTTTGGGTGTGCGCGTCGTGCCCGACCAGAGATGGTTCGAGTTTCCCGAGTGGTACACCGGCGAGCACATCATAGTGACGGACAACCACGCTCTGAACCGGGCGTCGGATAACACGGCGTGCGACACGAATAAAAAAGACGCGTGGGTCCTGAGCACGTACGATCGCTCCTACTCTCTCTCCAACGGCGACACGCTCTACATCTCTCCGTACGACGAGGACGAAGCCCGGTCGCTGGACGGCTATTATCCACTTTACCGTCGCGGATATCTCGGCTCGCAGCACGAGATTCCTCACAACTGCAGCCTCGCCCTGGGGGAGTGGGACTGCAACGCGACCTCGGGGACCGAGGGTGTCGTGCGTTTCGGCTTTCCGAACGAAAATCACACCCTGAACCACGGAAATCACACCCCGGTTCGGCACGAGGCGGGCTGTCCGACAGATCTGTTCGACCGGTCCGACAGCACCGGATGGTTCACTTCGGACGGAAGGTACAACATGCTTTACAGATTTGGCGAAGCGCGATACGTGGACGGCATCGCCTTCGCCATGAACGACGGCCTTCTGGAATCCTTGAGTGTGACCTGCTACGAGGACTTCGGCAACGCGAGTTCGACGTTCGCGACGGTCATCGACGTGACGGAAGCGATCTCCCCTGATGACGGCTGGGTGAACCTCACCGGAAACGCGACCGCGACATGCTTGTCCGCTCGCGTGCGCGCGTCGACGACCGGCGGAATCACGGAGAGCGCGCTCGTATACTACCCGTCCGAGCCTCTGTCCAACCCGCCGTCGCCTCCCGCGTTGCCTCCCGCCCCTCCTCGCGGCGTGATGGTGGAAGGGTACTTTCCGGTGTTCGCGTCGGAACCGGAAGCCAAGTCCGCTTTACCACTCGCGGACGCTTTCCTGATCAAGCTCACCGCGGGGTACTACTACATGCCGTCGGGGCTCGTCCAAGGCGCCGAGGTGTGGTACGGCGACTACGTCGGAACGGTCGATTCATCCGCGGACGACGCGCAGGGAAACGCCACCGACTCCTCGTCCGTGAGCGCCTGGGGGTTCAGCGCTTTTGCGTGCTCGGAAGCTTTGCGAGCGAACAAGGAAACGTGCCTCGGCGATCGTGTGCGGGAGCAACTTGGCGGTGTCGTCGCGGGGGAGATCGACACCGTCGCCTACCCGTCCGGCTGTCTGTACGTGATTCGCGCGCACAACGTGGCGGAGCTTTATTACAACGACGCGAAAAACGTTTGGCACGGTTGCGACCGCTTCGCGCACGTCAAGTGCGTGTGCCAAAAAGGCGTGCCCGAAAGCGAGCGTCGCCTCGTCACTCGAACGACGGACCCGAGATTCGACGCCCTCCGATACCGCCTCACGTTCCAAGACGAGGAGGATCCCCTGCGCGCGGTGAACGGGAACGGGCGAGAAGCTCCGCAAGGAAGTTTCAACCTCACGCGGGGACGACCCGCGCTCGAATTTTCCGTGACGCCGCACGGACGCTTCGCCGGTGGGAGCCTCGTGATGAACTCCTCGAGCGGCGGTCTGCGCCTATCGACCGACGATCGAGTGCTGGGTCTGGGCGGGGCCCCCTTCGAAAGCTTCACGTTGTCGTACTGGAGCCGTCTGGAGCAGAAGGTTGCGCGGCCCTCCACGCCCGTGCTCCGCACGGTCCCGAACGGTCGCTTCGTGGACGAACGCGCTTTGGAGTCCCCAGTGTCGCACGCGAGACAGCTTCGTATCGTCGAAGCCACCGCCGATGCTCTTTCGAGGACCAACCCGGCAGGGTGGTACGTGCCCCCGACAAAATTAACACCGACTTAATCACCGAATTTCGATTATACGAACCATCCATTCGCCCGATTTACTTACTCCGTCCAGCACCTTATATTCGGTGGAGCACCCGTACACCAAACGAACGTGTACGGATCGTACGCGACGGAACGTACACGCGCACTTAAGCGCTTCGATACTCCGAATCCGGGGCACACGTATATATACGACACCAAGTGCAATCCGCCTTCTCCTGTGTGGCGAACAATGTCAAGAGCCGGTTGCGATTACACGGTCAGGTGACTGGCGACGGTTGCGAGCACAAACGCAAAGGCCGAGGGCGCTTGACCGAGCACACACGTGGTTCTCTGTGTGGCGTGCTCGCGGGGACCCTCAGATATGGACTTCTACAGGACGCCCGCCATCAGGGTCATCCAGGTACTTGTCCTATCCATCAATCCCCCAAATCTTCGTTGCTCTCGCGCTTGTGGAGAGCGCCGAGAACAGAGTGTTGCGAACGCCTTGCTACTGCAGGCAACTATGGCGGTGTGCCTGCTCAGCATTATCACCATCTTTACAAGTCTCCACAAACCCTGCTCCAAGAATCCACAACCTGTAACGCGCAGTAACTCCAGGTATGTATCTTGCACTTGCGGAAAAGCCAGCGCTCCACAAAACCCAGCCTTGCAGACACAGCGCACCGGTAGGCTACCTTACGAGAGAATGGCTCCATCGTAAAAAATCTACTTGGCATGGCTGTGAGAGCACATTCTTTGACAATAAGCTGCCACGCACATTCGTTGGTCCTTGATTTCGGCATTCCTTATGTCTGGTGTATTCACAGCCACATCCAAGTGCAGCGCTTGATCTGTACGGAGAGGTAGTTTACTCGTGTGACGTTCACTATACGTACCGGTGTAGTTTAATGCACCTTTCTTTGCTTTAGGTTGCACTCAGCTTAAAATGTTGGTTACCGGATTGGGCGGTCGTGGACAGCGATATGGCAGATCACAGTGAGCCAATTGGAAAAGAAGGCTTGGATGAGTTTTCACGTCGGTTGAAGATGTTGCGCAGTTTCGGTGATAACATGTGTCATTTTGAAGTAAATTCTGGTCCTGAAACCCAAATGGACAAATGGGGAATTTTTGCCTCATCTCCGGTGAAGGCTGTGACATGGTCTCTCGTGAACGTCCTGCCTGTTTTACAGGTGACTGGCGACGTGTACCAATTTGGGGTATTTGAGGGAACCACGCTCAAGAAAATCAAAGGGACGTTTCCCTCAAATTTTATATGGGGCTTCGACAGCTTCCAAGGGCTTCCAGAAGAAACTGAGAGTGTTCCCAGATTGCGACACTGGAGTGTCGGTCAGTATAATGCCACCTTGAAAGGTGTGACTATGGAGGGGTTGACTCGGAGTCTTGGGGGGCCGGATGAAGTGCAATTTGTTAAGGGCTTTTACAACGAATCGCTCAATGCGGACACCGTGGACCGCTTCCTTCCACGCAGAATGGCTCCGGCGCTTTATGTAGACATCGATTGTGATTTGCACACATCGACGGTGCAATCTCTAGATTGGATGTTTCGCGAGGGGCTAATTCAGGTTGGGACGCTCATTGGGTACGACGACTGGTGGGTAGTGCCATGTGCGTCACACCGTCGACAGGACAAAAATGGAAAGTACGTGAGTCCGAGAGCAGAACAGGTGATGGACCGGCCGGCTGTGGATCCGTACGCCCATGGCGGTGAGGCACAAGCGCACAAAGAAATGTCCGTTAAGTACAACGTCAGGTTCCGCTGTGTATGTGGACCATGTGCTTCCAATATGGTTCACACCCACACAGGCTGGCGGCCGTACTTTGTGGTGGAGGCCATGGGCCCCGGTGTGACCCCCGAGCACGGTTTCACCATGACGGCTGATGACGTTGTCAAATGGACAAGCTCAAATAAAAACTGCATATTTCACTACAGACGAAGTTTCGATTATGTCTCCACGGAGGAGTGAATCCTGAGCGGATATCAAATAAGCGCCCGTGCTGCGCATTGCACTGGTTCGATGCGTGTCGTTGCATCCAAAGCCGAGACGTTTTTGTGCGCGGCGCGTCGCAAACGCTTGGTTCGAAGCCCGGACTTAGTCGCTAAGTGTTCCTTCTGCGATGCCAAACGCATCCCACGGTCATATAGACTCTCGTCAACACCGGAGGAGTGCTCATCGTCGCCATCATCCGTGCCCTCACTGCTGCTGGGCTGTTTCTGCTGTTTTGATTGCTTTCCAGACACTCTTATTAAACGTAACGTGGCAAGCGTGATCTCGGTATTTTGTCATTTTTACGTATTTCTCTAAGAATATGTCCATCAGTTCGGCGCGTAAGTCCTTCTCAGACGAAAGCAAATTAGACACGTCTCGGATGAATCTTGCGGGTACTCGAGAGCGCGGATGATGGGAATCCTTATCTGCACGAGGAAGGCGAACGGGCGTTGCGGATTCGTCTTATCAAAATGGAAAAGTGCTTGAAAGAAGTGAGTCGCGATAGCGAACTCTATGCGGGCAAATCCCGTCAAGATAGCATTCGTACGTTTGTCGCGCAGAATGTGGAACGTTTAAAATCGCGGTGCGGTCTGATCAAAGACACGCTACGTAGGAGGCGCGCCAAGGAGCACGCGTCGCGCATACGCTCTTCGAGCGCCGCTCGCGGAATCACCGTTCAGGATGTCGAGCGTGTGAACGCCTTCCAACTCGCGAGAAAGTTTGGACCGCGAGCTGGCATGAGCGTGTCCGAACGGTACAGAAGAGCCTTGAAGTTCGATTTGCATCCCCCGGAAGGCATCCTGGAAATCGTCCGTCGCTGGCCCGAAAAGTTGGACGTCATCGATAACGGCACAATGTCTTTTGGTGATGTGACCGAGGCCGCTCGTAATCAGTACCAAACAGGCGAAGCACCGGCGGGGTTGGAAGTGTGACTGCGTTTCAGAGACATGTTTCTTCCGTGGAAAGAGCGAGTAAGCTGGGGGAGGTGTGATTGTTTTGGTGCGTCGCTCGGTTGTGAAGCGATTTTATGATGGTTTGCCCTTTTTACATCCGAACCGCTGTTCCACCTGTGGCCGCCGAGCGTGATCGGCCGCCGAGCGTGATCGGCCGCCGAGCGTGATCGGCCGCCGAGCGTGATCGGCCGCCGAGCGTGATCGGCCGCCGAGCGTGATCGGCCGCCGAGCGTGATCGGCGGCGACGGTCGTTCGCTGGACCATTTAAACCGAGCCGATGGTGCATCGCCTCATTTCGCTGCCGAATCGCCAGTGTTTGCGCCCTCCACAACTTACCTCCTCTCTTCGCGTCATGGCTCCTAAGCGCTGTCGCTCGCTCTCCCCGTCCATGCTTCGGTGCTCCACTCCGGGACGCATCCTGACCGCGCCGCGTCGTGACCGTTACAGCAGCCCCGAGCCCACCCCCCGGAGTTCGCCCACCTCGCCGCCAGGGGCGCCCAAGAAGAAGCCTCGTCACGAGGCGCGGTTTCGGGGGCTCTCCATGAGGTACGCTCTCGACCGTCGGCCTGTTTACGCTTCGGACGGTTCCGTCGCTTCGGACTCACCCGCGATCGCGGCGCGCAGGAACGAGATGGCCGAGCTGTGCCTCGCCTTCGGGAGTCGAGCCAGGTGGAGCCAGTCCAGCCCGGCTCGGCAGGAGGAGACCCGGCGTCGCCTCTGCCTTCGACCCGAGTGCCCCTGCTGCCGCCTTGATATCGAGGCGAGCATCCTTCAGGAGCGCCCCGACGGGCGCACGGTGTCGCAGTGCGAGCGGCACAAGCCGACACCTTCGGCTTCACCGACCACGCTTTACTCCGGTAACGTGAACGTCGAGGACCTCCTCGTGGAGTTCGAGAAGCGATTGGAGTCCGCCACCTCGACTTTCATGACCCTCCCACACGCTGTACGAAGGTGTCGTGCGCAAGAATCCCTATCATTTCGCGTTCGTCAGCACGCCGCCGGTCAGCGAGCTCGCGGAAGTCTCGGAGTCCGAGGAGGAGGCCATCTGCGCCATTTGCATGGAGCCGCATTTTCTGCCCGTGGCCTCGGTGCATTGTCGGCATCACGCGTGTTTGCGGTGTTTGAGAAACCTGCGCCTTAAGGGCGTCGCGAGCGTCGAACCGGCGTGCCACACATGTCGCACGGCTTGGCACGCCGACCACCTCGTGAGAGAGTGGGTTCATCTGCACGGACCTCTGCTGCAGCGAGCGAAAGCGGACGAGGCGTCCAAGCTCAACCTGATCGCCGATATGGGAGCGTTGCGGGACACGGAGAGACACTGGCTTTGCGAGGTATTGCGCTTCGACAAGCGGGACCGACTCGCTTCGGACACGTCCCGAGCGAACTTTCTACAAAGCTACCGCGAGAGGATACTCGCTCGCTTCCCGGAGGTCAGGCACGTCCAGCGAGTGGTGCTTTCGGACAACGCCTTCGCGGTCGACGACACGGAGAGGATGCACCAATTCATCCCCGGCGTGATGCGTAGCGTACGCGAGCGCCCTGCCGAGGAGGGCTAACCCCGCGTCGCATACTAAATGCGGGCAACGAACTGACGATGTAGAGACTGGGCTGCAAATGTTCCCGTTAGAAGGACCACTTTCACGGACCGCTTACAAGGGTGCTGTGAAAGGATTTGCTTTGTGATTGTCGATAGGTGTTTACGAGTAGAACCTCCCGCTGTATATTTAACCGTCCTGGATAATCCTCGGAAAGAAAAAAGAAAAAGAAAAAATCACGCCCGTCGGGCGTATGGGTAAATTAATTTCCCCGGCCCTGCTCTGGGCCGGGATATTCGCATGTGGAACCGCTTTTTATACCAATCGGTGCATTGTGGGGGCTAGGCTCCCTCTACATGCCGCGCTCTTTAAGAGGTGCAAGTTTCAAAGCTTGCGATTCGGACGGATAGCGGCGCCGCCATCGTAGACGGCGTCAAGAGCGAGCTTTTTTCTTCCACAACCTTCCCACTTCACACTCATCAAATCGCGTTTCCTCATCTTCTTAGCCCTGCTCCGACAGTGACAGTTCTAAACGCCGGTGAGCAAACGAAAGGTGCGATCAGCGGTGTGGGGCGTATAGATACCAGTAAGATCGTAATGATTCGTGTTTCATCAATCGCGCGGAAGGCGAACCACATCCACGAAACGATGTCAATTCGTCATGATGCGATCGTCGATTTGCATATGCCCGGGAATCGTTCGATGTCAGTTGCTGACATCCTTCCCTCCATTGAAAACGCGAGAGCAAAGCTCGTGACCCACACCAACCAGTTAGCTGCACTCGACGCTCAACTCACGCAATTCCAAACTTCTTACAATGCGGCAATCGTCGAAATGGACGCGCTACGAGCAGGACTCTCTAAGCTTGACGGCCGTTTTGAGGAGTATACTGATAAGACGAGCAGCCATTTAAGGGACTTGATTCATGCGATGACAGAACAAATGTTGGACACTTATGTAAGGTCGGATGAGTTTAAGCAGAAACTTGAAGAAGCACTGGACGATCGCACACCTCAGGAGGATGTGGACGGAGCACAAGGGGCGCTACCAGCATCGTTTTCCGGGCGGGCCGCCCAATCGTGATAAGTGCGTGGACATGCGTTGTACACAAATAGTGGGTCTCACATGTTAGGAGTAGCCCAAGCAGCCCTCCCGGGAATCCCGGTGTAGGCCCTTGCCTAGTCCCCTAGTCCGATTTGACTCGAGTACCGCCGCTCGTGTGTGTGTCGCCGTTAGAGAAGTATTTCTACGCCGATTCGGTCATGCACGAGGCGACAGGTTGATTATCTATCGCGTCGTGTCGACGACTTGCATAGTGCGATGACGGTGACGCCGTTTGGAGCGAGAGATGAGCGAAAAACGAGGAGTGGCGCTTATCGAATCACGCGAGGATGCTTGAAAGAGAATACGGATGTACGGAGACGTAAAAAACTCGATTTCGAATATTTGTATTTTTGCGTGCACAGTCAAACACGCGCGCAAATGTGATAAGACGAGGTTTATAAGAGCGTGTCTATGCACAAAAAAATGTCGACATTACGAATAAGCGGTTTCTTCATCTACTTCACTTCTGTACAATTGCATTCCGTCAAAGCGCTCTTCGAGTGCCCACCGCTCTCAGTACCACAGAGGCGACGGCAGGCCCACGAATTCTCCGCCGGCGATCCCCACTTTATAGTCGGTGGTCGTGCTGGCGCGATCGGTCGTGCAGTCCATCAATATCTCGTACATCTGCAGGCTCATTCGGATGGTTCGTAAGGCCTCCACGCTCGGCAGTCGGACGCACAGTTCCTCCACCGCTCGCACCACTTCACGAAAGCATCGCACGCCGGCCATGCGGTCCGCTTGCACAACCGGTCGCAAAGCCCTGATGTTGTGATAAAGGCCCTTTTTCCACGCGGTCCGCGACCAGCTTCCACACAGCTTCCACACATCACCCCACAACCGGCGCGTTCCGTCGGTAAAGATGCGACCAGGTCAAATTTGTGGAATTCCGAAAACAAACTTTTGTTCCGTGTCGATACGATGTACAACGACGAGGATCTCGCGCGTTTCGTCGTTTTATGCGTTATTATGGGCACGGATTTCAACGCGAAACTGGTACCTCGCACGAGCGCGGTGACCATTTCACAAGCGTTATCGAGGCGCGATATCGCGCTCATCCGCAAATGCTTTCGAAGCGCGGAGCCCTTAGCTACCGTGTGCAACACGATCTTTGGATCTGATGTGACGACGAAGGTACCCATGAAGGAGTTTGTAAACGCATCGTGGACTCTTAGGTATTGGAGTGGACTCATAGGGTGCAGCGGCGGATAGATGGCATCGATCGGTTGTTAACGTAAGCGCCGTATGCGAGTTGTGAATCGAGGCGCGTTTCGACATTCGACGATCGAGTTTGTAAATATAAAGAGTCGTAAAAAAAGGTGGCTATCTTAAGGGTCGCAAGATCGCTTCGGCGAAACTACAAGAACGGTGCTCTCTCTCTCTCTCCGACGCTCGCTCGACTTGCACACGCGCGGTGTACATTTTATGCTAGCGTGTCGGTGTACGTTTCGCTCGCTTCATCCGATGACGACGCAACAGCCTGATGCTCGCATTCCTGGAATTGTTTTCGGGGCGCATTCGCAATACCTCCGAAAGATGAACGCGCGTTTTCTCGCGTTCGTTCACGAAAGTGCAATTGCAACAACGCCTGCTCTCGAAGAGCGTCGCGCTTGTCGAGACGGGCACGACGAGAGCACCGACCTCGAACAACACAATCGGCGCCGCGGACTTTCGTTTGTCTTTTGCAGTCGTCCGTTCTCGAGGTCCAAATCCATGATGATCTCTACGATGTCCTCGTCGATGTGACGTACGACAGCGCGTCGCTCGGTCCGAGGATGCTTCGCGACACTCTCGGGAGTCGTCGACCAGGTTTGATCGCGCGCGCGTTAGTGACTCGGCGTGGAGCTATGCGAGGTGCGCCTGTACTGGCTCTCTTGAATCAGGTTATGCGTTTTTATCAACTCGGACATAAGACGAATCGCGCGGTAATCCGGTTCGATCACAAATTTGGCCCGTTCCGGCGCTGCTTTTTTTGATTTGCTGCCACCGACTTTCTTACGACTATCTTCGGGTCTCGTGGTGCCATGTGCATCGAAAACAATGTAACACATGCCCTGAAGGGTCACTCGACCGCTGGGGTGGCTTGGAGCCCCATGGATGGATCCGCCGATTTCGAAGGGGGGCTAGGGCAGGATATGGCCAATGAATCCAAACTCGGTCTCGTGGTGCCATGTGCATCGAAAACAATGTAACACATGCCCTGAAGGGTCACTCGACCGCTGAGGTGGCTTGGAGCCCCATGGATCCGCCGATTTCGAAGGGGGGCTAGGGCAGGATATCTCTATGACGGTCCACCCCCCAGAATTGGTGGGACGACAGGTAGGGTGCAGTTGGCGTGCTGTAGCGGCGTGTAGCTCGATGGCCAAGGCAAGATGCATGGTGGGGATGACGAAGGACATCGGGTGGGATGTGGGACTACCGCGCCTTGCCACATGAAGGCTCGGCACACCCCTAATTCTAGTGCAAAAGGTTGTTGATGTAGACTGTGGTAGGTGGGGGCATTGGAGGGGGTGTGGCCCGAGCATGGTTGCGCTGACGGAGCGGGGCGTAGCGAGCGAACCGCTTCGATTCGTGCGGCGCGCGAGGTGTCCCAACACACTAGAAGAGTGGCGAAATAATACTTTTGGGGTGGTTGGCGGGGGGGCAGGGTGGGGAGGTTCGAAATGCAGGCCGGCTCTCAGGGTTCGGGTCTTACGCGTACGTGGGTCGCAAGGCTGAAAAAACCGGACCGTCATAGAGACGATATGGCCAATGAATCCAAACTCGGTCTCGTGGTGCCATGTGCATCGAAAACAATGTAACACATGCCCTGAAGGGTCACTCGACCGCTGGGGTGGCTTGGAGCCCCATGGATCCGCCGATTTCGAAGGGGGGCTAGGGCAGGATATCTCTATGACGGTCCACCCCCCGGAATTGGTGGGACGACAGGTAGGGTGCAGTTGGCGTGCTGTAGCGGCGTGTAGCTCGATGGCCAAGGCAAGATGCATGGTGGGGATGACGAAGGACATCGGGTGGGATGTGGGGCTACCGCGCCTTGCCACATGGAGGCTCGGCACACCCCTAATTCTAGTGCAAAAGGTTGTTGATGTAGACCGTGGTAGGTGGGGGCATTGGAGGGGGTGTGGCCCGAGCATGGTTGCGCTGACGGAGCAGGGCGTAGCGAGCGAACCGCTTCGATTCGTGCGGCGCGCGAGGTGTCCCAACACACTAGCAGAGTGGCGAAATAATACGTTTTTGGTGGTTGGCGGGGGGGCAGGGTGGGGAGGTTCGAAATGCAGGCCGGCTCTCAGGGTTCGGGTCTTACGCGTACGTGGGTCGCAAGGCTGAAAAAAACCGGACCGTCATAGAGTTAATCGTCGATTATTTATTTATATTCGATATATTTTCCTGATTACAACCACTGTTCTGATTGCTCCCTATCCGAGACACTTGTGAGTGTGGGGTTAGTTAGGGTTCAACTCAAATGTGTTCGTAAACACGGGGACTGTGTTTGTGAACACACCCAGAAATTGAGATTTCAGTTCAGCAGAAATTAGCTAGGGGGTAGCTAGGGGTAGCCAGGGTAGCTCAGCAGAGCGGAGCTAAATCAGATAACCCTTAGAACACGATCTTCAGAGCGTAAATAATTTTCAATGTTCATTTATTAAGCATATAAAAAATCGACAAACGATTCTTAGGGTCAAATTTTAAGATTTTCAAGTTCTGGCGCCAATTGTGTTAAAAAATTGCCCGAGTCCGTCCTTATAGAGCAGGGGTTACAGTAGCTCTATCTCTCTTCTATGCCTGCGCACTTGCACGTATAACCCATATATTGGTTTATTTTCATCTAGTAACCATGCCATTTGGTACATCTCGAATCGCACTGGATGCCAAGCTCAACCTTACCGTCACAGAGAACTATGTGTCGGACTGGAACGTGTGGGAAGGTATCCGAGAGCTCTATCAGAATTTCAAGGATGGAATAGTGACAGCAGGGCGCGCTGATGGGGTTCAGCCTGAAGAAATGGGACGAACGCTTATTAGGGAGGAACCAGGTACTTA
Organism: Cymbomonas tetramitiformis; assembly: GCA_001247695.2. NCBI lineage: Eukaryota > Viridiplantae > Chlorophyta > Pyramimonadophyceae > Pyramimonadales > Pyramimonadaceae > Cymbomonas > Cymbomonas tetramitiformis. The sequence continues at coordinate 25,960 of LGRX02035288.1, read as the reverse complement.
TGCCGTCCAGTTTGCGCGCACAAGTCACCCTCAGACGGTGTACGGAGAAATCAAGTTAGAAAATGGTGTGCTGGTGCTTGCGAACAAGGGCCGAATGACCCGTCAATGTCTTCTTCTCGGAGGTTCGGACGCCGGCAAACACTCTGTGAACGACAAGGAGATCGCTGGGCGCTTCGGTGAGGGGATGAAACTAGCATCTCTCGCTCTCGCGCGAACAGAGAAGGACGTCACCATTAAAACTGGCGACGAGCAGTGGACTTTCGACTTAACCATCGACCATCGTTTCGGAGACAAGTGTGTTCGGCATCCTTCCTAAACTTAGCTCTCATGCCCTTGACAAGTGCTGTTATCGACTGCTTTTCGTCACGGCATCACCAGTGTCGAAATGGAGGATGCTACCCACTACTCGGCACGTATTGTGTTATGTCTTGTCACCTCTGATCATACCTGAGCCTGGTTCAACCTCTTGGCAACAGGAAATGTCTGTATGTTACTTTGGACAAGCGGCCTTCGCCGATGGCTGAACATGACTTCACGGAGGTGGTCATCAAAGGAATCAAAGACTTGGAATGGAAAATGTGTCGAGCTAAGTTTCTCGATCTTGCTCCCGATGACAAGCCGCTGGTGGATACCCCACACGGACGCATCATCCTAGACAAAAGTGCTGAAGTCTTTGTCAAAGGAATCTTTGTGAAGAGCAACCCAGGCGTCATGGGTGATTTCGGTTTCGACTTCTACGATGTCGCGCTGGACCGGGACAGGAAGGCAGTGACGAATGTTAACCAGCTGTATTTGAAGGGAGCTCAAATTTTGGCACACTGCTTGATTAATAACTCCGAAATGTGCCAAGACCCTGAATTACCTGCCGCAACAAGAGAGCTTCTCCGGGCTCTGCCCTCACAAGTGTATACGATAGTGAAAGGAAACGCTTCCGACTGGATGTCTCCGCTGGCAGCGATCCTTCGCGTTTCTAAAGTGGTATTTTCGAGCTGGTTCGATAACTTCCGTCGAGAACATCCTGAGAAACAACCGACAACTACCGCAGAACAGCGTGCAACCATGAAACACTTTAAAGAGCAGACCGTAGTTGTAAACCAGCACCTTTATGAAGTTCTCTCCCGTGATCCGAGGTTCATTTCGATTAAGAAAATGCAGGCAGATGTGGAAGAAAAGCAAAGAGAGCAAGCAAGGACGGCACTTGCAAAGCTGCGGCAGCAAGACCCGGCCTCGCTTAGTGAAGCGAGTAAGAACAAAGCCGGTACCCTGGCTAAAATGTTAAAAGAGCTTTTCAAGACAGAGCACCGCGTGGAAATCTTATCTGCTGACTGTGACTGCAATTTCGAATTTCCTGTTTTGGAAACTTCTACAAACACGTTCGTCTTCAAGCAGCCGTTTCTCACCCAACTCCCAAACCTACTAGCAGAATGTGTGCGCCGGAAGCAAGAGCTTGGTGAGGATGTGGAAGCTACAGCAGTGTGCAAAAAGCTGGGAAGCATGGTGCTTTTGATGAGTCCAACTAGCAACAGAGTTCCGAATAAGCGAAAGCGTGATGGAAAACAAGATTTAGACTCTAACGAAGATCAATATGAAAGCTAGGTGTAAATATGTCAATTACGTACAAAAACCGCTGGTTTTGATGCTATCACACCTTTCTTTCCACTTCCATGAAAGATGGGCCACGGCCTTAAATAAAGTAGCTTATTGCAGAGCGAAACATTGTAACAATGCTCTATCTGTGTGCAGTTGACCAACAAACTTTGAGAGCTGCGGTTCACGATCTCCTCAACGCATGTTTACCTTGTGTTTGAACCAAACATTGCACGCTGTACTCCTCAACGTGACAACTCGGAGGCCTGAGAGGAATCTCAACAGACGAGCAGCCTCGTTAGGGCCTTTGTTGCGCTACGGCATCCGGACAAACAACACCCTCCTAGCCCATATAAAGGTTGTTGTTGAACAAGACCACTGTACCTGGTGGTTGCCTTTGAGTGTTGCGTTAAGTGTGTGAAAAATGTATATAAGTTGAATGGAGTGTTCTCTCTCCAGCCATTCTCTTTTAGGGAACGCATATTGTTCCTATAACTGTGTGTGTTTGTGTATCCTTGGACTGACTCCTTTGGCATCCCATAACCACAGAAGATCAGCTGCACTTGTGTGTTTGTGTGTGTTTATCCTGGGACGCCCCAATATACACGTCAGCAAATCACATTATTTTCCCCTATCCCTTTTCCCGACGGTTCCAATCTTCACCAACGAAAGTGCCCAGGAAATTGGCCCTTCCAGGAAACGTTCGAAGCTGAAAATTGCATATACTAAGGCAGATATTTTAATTGAAAATTTGACATGAACTCCCCACAATATTTTTTGTGTCCCCCCCCCTAAATAAAGGAAAGTCTTCTCGCTTGGAAAAGATACATGCACAAAATTCTAAGTTGGAGGAATCTATAATAGATTACAGAGCGACTTGATCTGTCCGAGAATTAAGTTTGGATTTAGGTGTCGGTATGTTTCCCCCCTTTTTTAATGTGAGATATCTTTATTGCATGAGCCAACCGTTCTGACCCTTGACCGGATACACCGACAGAACGCATCCTGCTAAATTGTACGAGAACGAATTTCCAAACAATGAGCACGGGTTTCGCACTATTCTTCACTAAGCGTGCCCAACGGGCTTATACTAGAATATCCCTCTCTCCTGGGACGTGGAGTGAAAGCACGTATATATATCATTAATATCTATGTCTTTAAAGACAATGACATGTCTCTAAAGACGTGTCACTGTCTTCAAAGACATGGCATTGTCTTTGAAAGACATCGATGGCATACGGTCTTTGGAAATCTGATCGAAAATTTCGGCATTCATTCTTTGTAAATACAGTAACGTGTCGGATACCCCTACTCAACGAACACTTCCGCAAAGTTTGACTGTTTTCTTGCACATAATATTCTCTACAACAATGTCTTCTTTCAAGAAATTTCAGTTCTTTGGCCCGCAAAAAGTTACGAATTGCGCATGGTTTGCAATCCGCAACCTGATGCAATCCAACAAGCTCCCCGCCAAGAAGTTCTAGGAGTTCGCGGAATCCTTCGTGGAGGGTATAAGGAAACATGAGCTGCAAACATATTTTATGGAAACCCAGTATGAACTGGATAAAGATGGCAACGCCATCATGTACGACGCCCTTGTGGTGAAAGCGCAGTTGGCCTTCTTTGGGACTGCTTTGCGTGATCATCACTTCACGGGGCCCGCCTTCGCCGATTACACGAACGTGGTTTGCGCTCCCCCGGCTCAGGGGACTGAGGGACGGAGGTTCCTCTTATTGCTTGAAACCAAGGACAATCCGCCTGTACCGCATTTTGTGGTTTTGATGTGTGTAGGGCGTAAGGGCGCAAAACCCTGCCGGTGGCTTTGCAGCCTAAGGGCTCGCGCCTGCACCTATGACACCTACGAGGAATTTGTCAAGGAGGAGGCCCCTCGCTATGGGAAGATCGAGAATGTTTTCGAAATGGTGCGCTATTATTTTCCGTTCGTAACACTTCAGCTTCCCGATCTTCCCCGCCTGCACCAGCGCCACCTTGAAAGCGACCGTCGTTTGTGTTCACTACTTGTTTGGTGTCTTTGGTGGTTTACCAATGAGGTTTCCTTTGCCTCGCCTTTCTATTACGCAGGAGGCGGGTGAGAAGTATGAGTCCATGGACTCATATTTACAGGCCATTAAGGTAGCTGTCCATAACTCCTAGCTTTTATGCATATGTAGTGTTTACGCGTGCGTTATTTTTGGTATATTTAATTTGCTTTAGGGGTTTGTTCAATAGATAGTTCCCATGGATCGTCGGCTGGACCCGCGCTGGGTCCATGGACCTACCACCGACCCCCCCTTTCTTTGAATGCTCTGATGAGGTGGTTTTTGTGAGTGTACTGAAGCACCATAGCGTTGCAATTACTGAGCATTGCAGGAAGGATCGACTTTTGGACCCACCTTGGGTCCATGGACCTACCACCAAGCCCTTGAACTCACCCTGGGTCCATGGACCTACCACCAACCCCCCCCTGTCTTTAAATGCTCTCGCTAGTGAGGTGGTCTTTGTGAGTGTCCTGAAGCACCATTGCGTTGCAATGACTGAGCCTTGCTGGAAGGATTGACTTTTGGACCCACCCTGGGTCCATGGACCCACCACCAAGCCCTGGAACCCACCCTGGGTCCATGGACCTACCACCAACCCCCCCTGTCTTTAAATGCTCTAGTGAGGTGGTCTTTGTGGCATGGCAGGCAACAATTGTGGCGGCTGAGGCACCTACGGGAGGGACCGGTGCCGCTCAGAAGACCGCTCAGAAGGTCCTCTCCCGGATGCTTGAAGTTGCCCAATCCTCCTCCCCCCCACTAGGTCCTACTTACATCCATGACCTTTTTGCACATCCTCCTAGGAACCTACCGTACCTGCAAAGCTTTCTTGTACCTCACGACCGGTTATAAAAAATGGGTACAAGTTGCTTACTACCAAGGATGGTGCTTGCAGGGGCCATGGTAGAATGTGCTGAGATTCAGCCGTACAGTATGCTATAGTAGTATGACCACTAGTAGTATGACTGTCACCTGCACTCTCAGTTGTATCGATTTCGGCGTGACGGACTGTCACATTCACCCAGATGTTCCTAGACACGCGCTAGACGACTCGATATAGTCGTGCTCTTTCCGTATTCATTATCTTTTCATATAGATTACTTGTCTGCGAACCCTGAGTGTTCTAGTGCTTTCACTGTAGCCTGAGTAGGAGTATCAGTAGGTTATGGGCCCACCACGCTTCCATTGCGTTACTGACAATTTGCCAGATAATAGACCTAGATTGGAACTAGAAATAACCAGTTGCATGGATTGTAAATATCCGTTGATTGCCGTTGCCGTTGATTGAAGTTGCGTCCGATCCTAGACGTACCTTTACCGCGAAGCAAGTAAGTGAGCTCTGTTGTGGTGCGGGACCCGGGGCGCACTACCTCAGGAGGGTATATTGGTCTCCACGGTAGGAGAGGACCCCCCTGCCACACTTCCGCCACCGGCCTCCGTAGGAGGTGAACCCGCTGGCCTCCTTCAGCCAACGGCCTCCGTGTGCCCCCCTCCACCCCTCCACCTCCCCCTCCCCCTCCCCCTCCCCCTCCCCCCCTCCCCCTCCCCCCCCTCCCCCCCTCCCCCCTCCCCCCTCCCCCTCCCCCCTCCCCCATTCCTCCCCCTCAGCCCCCTCTTGCACTCCTGTTTTTTTCCGTTTCGGGCCTAATATTTATGTTTGCCGGCGAGAACTATGTTTCCACACCGCAAGTACTTTATGACGTAATGCAGGACCGGGGGGCTGACGCACTACTAAGTGACCACCCGGGCACGACACAAGAGAGGCGCCGAGGAGGAACGCCGAGGGGGGAAGTGAAGGAGGAGTGGTAAACACCCGGGTACCATATGTAACAATGAGGACCTCCAATAACCATTCAGGACCTATGATAACCATTCAGGACCTACGTTCAGCGTTCAGGACCTACGTTTAGCATTCAGGACCTGTGATCAGGGTGTATTGCTTCTTTTTTTCTTTACGGCCCGCAACGGGCAAATCCACTGGCCCGCTTTCGGCCAATACGGCCAATCTCCAAAATTGCCCGTCGCAGGCGCGAAATTTAAATTTTAAGTATGGTGATAATGCAAAAATCGCATAATTTTGCATAAATTTTGCTATTTTCATATCAAACGTCACGGCCCGCACCCATACATCCCATCGGCCCGCATTCGGCCCGGAGTGGTGAGCTACGGCCCCGGGTCGGCCCGCCACGGTAAGCAATATACACTGCCTGTGATTAGCGTTTAGGACTTACGTTTAGTATTCAGGACCTACGTTTACCATTCAGGACCTACAATTAGCGTTCAGGACCTACGTTAAGCATTCGGGACTTACAATAACCGTTCAGGACCTACGCGATTAGCGTTCAGGATCTACGTTGAGCGTTTCAGGACCTACGTTTAGCGTTCAGGACCTACGTCTAGCATTCAGGACCTACGTTTCATTCCAGGACCTACGTTTACCATTCAGGACTACGTTTACCATTCGGGACCTACGTTTATTATTCAGGACCTACGTCTGGCATTCAGGACCTACGTTTACCATTCAGGACCTACGTTCACCCTTCAGGACCTATGTTTAACATTCGGGACATATGTTTACCATTCAGGTCCCACATTAAGCATTAAGGACCTACGTAAACGACTCACGACCTACGTTAAACATTCAGGACCTATGTTTATAATTCAGGACCTACGTATCCCATTCAGGACCTACGTTTACCATTCAGGACCTACGTTAAGCGTTCAAGACCTTCGTTTACCATTCAGGACCTACGATTGGCATTCCGGGTTACCGTTACAGCCATTCAGGACCTAAGTTAACGTTCGGGACCTACGTTCACCATTCGGGACCTACGATTGGCATTAGGACCTACGTTAGCCATTCAGGACCTATATTTAGCGTTCAGGACCTACGTTGACGACCAGGACCTACTATTAACATTCGGGACCTACGATTATCATTGAGACCTTTGATTAGCGTCGGGGACCTACGTTAACCATTCGGGACCTACGTTTACCATTCGGGACCTACGATTAGCATTGGGGACCTACGTTTACCATTGGGACCACCGTTTGCCATTCAGGACCTACGTTAACCATTCAGGACCTACGATTAGCGTTCAGGACCTACGAATAGCATTCAGGACCTACGATTATTATTCAGGACCTACGATTAGCATTCAGGCCAAATCCAAATCCGGCCGCTGCACTGCGTGTGGAATAAAAATAATGATATACGACAAGTCTAGCAGTCCACCAGTCCAAATAACACCAACATCCTACCGTCCTGAACAAGACGGGACTACCAACCCAGGGGGTACTCAGATATAATATGCTCGCAGGGAAACCACCTCTGAGCCCCTACCCCAAGCTACAGTCCCACTACGACCTGGCACTCTGGTCAGTCCAACTACCTACACCCGCGGCTGCCTCTCGCTACCATCTCTCTGCTGGGGCTGAAACCTACCAAAAGCTCCCAACGGCACGTGCGTGGTCCCTGTAAGCACCATCCTTGGTAGTAAGTAACTTGTACCCATTTTTTCTAACGGAGCCGTCGCAAAATTACTGGCACTAAAATGCATAATGGACCTGTACTAGGGTGTATCGCGAGTCAGACGAGAGACAGACGTGTCAGAATGACGAGTGACAGCACCGATGACAGTCACCAGTATGACCGCGAGGTATGACGAGGGTGACTGACAGCTTGTGACTTTTTGAACATCTGCAACCACAGCAGATCAGGTTGAGAGAATTGGTGGGAAACCATTCCAGAAATGGGGGGAACCATTTTATATTCAAACAGCCACACAGAACTGGAGGGAAACCAGGAGAGCCCCAGTTCTTGCCACATCATCAGATCTATGACTATTCAGCAATTCAGAGCAGAGATCATTGTATGACTGGCAGCTGCAGCCCAAGGGCTAAATGACAAGACAGGTCATAGGATATGTGAACATGAAGTGACTGAGCACTGTGACTGTCGAATTCGGATGAGATCTGAGGGAATTCGAGTCGACATGTTACTACTTAAAGAGCTGAACAAGCTCTCATGTCAGTTTTTGAATTAGTTACACATTGGCACTGACCTCTGGTGTCTTGTAACTTCAAACAGTGAAAGTTCACCTAAGTTATACGAAATATCCGACAGTATACAAAGTCTTCCGATATCAACCCATGGTCCCAGTACCATATTCCCTGTAAGTGTTACTTGCACCCTTGTGAGACTGGTTCAGTCCTCACAACCGAACAACTGGTATCAGCGTGGTCGTGGTTCACGACTTCCGTTAGTATCTGCGTTCTACAACGCGTTGTACCAACATAATTTTAGCCTGAATTTTCCGCCCTTGGGCGAAGGAATCGTGCCTCGACAACGGCACAACCTGTTCTCTTGAGAACACTGTATATCTGCATAACATATCGACACTGTGCCGACATAATGACGACTACACAGCTTGCCGCTGGTCCAATTTTCCTTCCGGTCTGAGCGACCTTTCCGAAGGATTCTTCGCGCGACTGGAATTTTGACTTAAATTCAACAAATTTTCAACGAGGCAGGCGCCCGTGACAATCCGTACCGACACAGCCGTACGACAGCAATTGGACGACGACCTCTGCACCGTATTTTGGTGCTTTTCTGCTTCGTACGGTGATCTTTCCGCACGAATTGTCTTTCTGCGGCAAATTCGTGTGTGAATCGACGTCTGTCTCCGGCTCTAGCTTGCTGCCGTATCCGTGCGCAAAGCTAGAGAAGTAATCAACGGCGGCAGCGTTTCGTTGCGCGGGAAATCTTCTTTTCCGGGCGACCTTTTCGCGCGATTTTAATTTGCCAGCTGTCTCAACGGTAATCGCTCGTATTCTGACCGGAATTTGTCGCCGAAACACGTCAGCTAGTGCGACGCAGCAATGATGAACGACGGCAATTTAAGTAGCTCTGGGGCGCATCTGCCCGTCGCTAGTACGGGTGCTTCTCCGCAGCCAGGGACGCCGTTTGTATCAGCGGTGTCAAATTTGGGCGCTCATTTCGGGGTTCCGCCGTCACTCGTACCGCAATCAGCTGGGTTTCCGCAATTTCCGTACGACAACTCTGCACAATTCGCTGCGTACCCTCCGGGAGCTGTTTTCGACGCCGGGTTAATGATGACGCCGCAGCAGCAGATTTTTCAACAACAGCAATTTGTGAGCCAGCCGCAATTGCAACCGCAGACGCCGCAACAGCAGATTTTTCCACAACAGCAATTTGTGAGCCAGCCGCAATTGCAACCGCAAACGTCGCAGCAGCTGGAGTTTCAGCAGTTCGTGCACCACCAGCGACAATTGGAACTGCAACGACAATTGCTTTGGCACCAACAGCAACCGCACCAGCACCAACTGCAGCCGAGATCGCTATGGCAAACGCAGGTGCCGGCTGCCCCCGTTGCAGTGAGACCCGTGTCACCGGTTCCCTTCGGTGCCCTCACACCTGAACCGGTGCAGCCTTCCTCTACGCCTGCTTTCCTTGCCGCACCTGGACAGGCACCCTTGCACCCGGGCCCTGTTAACCCTGCAGGATCTACCAGCCCTGAGGGGGGGGGAGGAGAACCAACACCAGTAGGACCCTTGCTGCCGGCTTCACAGCTCAGCGCTGGTTCCTGCGCAGTATCTCCTGCAGTGTTCTTTACTGACGTCACGCAGAGCGGTGCTCCTGACCCAGCGATTTTGTCTGCGTTATTAGCCTCGGGACCTGCGCCCATCACTTCTTGCCCAAATGTGGAGGATCGGGTCTCCACGTCGTCCAGGGCCGCCGGAGGCTATGGCGAAATTTTGCCAACGACAGTAGTGGGGCCCAGCGCAGCGGTGTCTTGCCCGAATGTGGAGGATCGGGTCTCCACGTCGTCCAGGGCCGCCGGAGGCTATCGCGAAATTCCAGCGACGACAGCGACAAGGGCCAGCACTGCTACGTCTTGCCCAAACGTGGGGGATCGGGTCCCCACATCGACCAGGGCCGCCGGAGGCTCTTAATCCATTTGAGCAGTGGCTCTAAGCCTCGGTATGACCAGGCGGCAGGTGAGAACCTGGATAATCTATCCAACCGAGCAGTGGCTCTAGCCTCGGTGCGACCAGGCAACAGGTGGAAATCTGTATAATCCATTTCACGAGAGCATTGGCTCGGACCTGGCACGACCGGGCAGCAGTTGGAGATCTGGGTAAAAGCTCTAAGCACTCCGAGGAGGCGGTGAAGGTTTAAAACCTTTCCTCCGGGCCGGCATCCCGAGAACTGTCAGGTAATTGGCAAACCTATTGTCATCCCCTGTAAGTGTACCGTGTTGGAAGGTTTAAAACCTTGAGCGTGGTAATGGATGTGAGACCTCGAGCCTTGGGGGAGCCTGGTAGTGCAGATGGCAGACCGGTGAGAGGCCGACCCTTGTGCTTCCAAGCGCGGAACAAAAAGTTTTCAAATTCGGAAAATGCGGTAATTCTTAGAAACTTAGCGAACATTTGCGAACAAAAATTATTTTCACAATCGTTTCATTATGCATGTCACCATATGTGTCACTCCACCTCATTTTGCGACCGCTCAACGTCGTGAGGTACAAGAAAGCTTTGCAGGTACGGCAGGTTCCTAGGAGGATGATTGTGCAAAAAGGTCATGGATGTAAGTAGGACCTAGTGGGGGGGTGGATTGGGAATTGCCTCGAAAGTGACTAACACCATTTTTTGATGGCCGCCTGCAGCTTAGCTTCTTCGACTTTTAGTCATCCCTTCCCCTCCTGTTTGTGGTAGCATGCTATCCCAGCGGTCACCGCGGCGTTGTGCCAGTCGGGGGGACGCTTGCAAGCACCACCTCCAGCACACACAGGCAAGCAGACGAAAGTTTGCACGGTGACGATGGTCTCTGCAAGCACCATCCTTTGTTGTAAGTAATCTACAGATTTCGATGGCCAACCCGACACTTGGAGGCACACATAAGGAGAGGCAGGCAAGGAGACACGTGTTGCAAGAGGTGCGGGGAAAGAGGGGCTGCCTTCGCATTTGCTCCGGTGGACATCTTCTCCCTTTTTGGTTTTTGGATGCCACCTGAGTTTGAGCTTGTTATGGTCCCGTGGATTGACTAGCTTAAAAGTTTGTTCAGCCTGCGTACACCATGTACCAATTTACTCAGGGGAAGGACATTCAGTGACTAAATTGATTCCCAAAGATCTACCTTCCCGTGATTCTGGGTCGGGAAAGCATCATCGGGGGAGGGGGGAGTGAAATCACCACCTTGGTGCCACAGTGGTAAGGTGGCGGGCAGCCTTCCTTCCCGTCCGTTTTTATCCATTGCTTGAAATATATTATTAATGCATCCCGCAAAGATGAGACCTACCCCAACCCCAAGGAATGCCCACCATTTTAATTCCACATGTCTCGAGGACAAACAAGGGCGCAAGGAGAGTGAATGGGGCCCATAGTGGGACCCATCAAAGGAGTCTATAGGGTCTTGAAGGGACCAAGGGAGGGGGGTACCGAACAAGATGCGGTCCCCCGGATGCATCCATCTTGCCTGACTTTGATTGATCTGAGATCTACTGTTTAGCGTACTAACGCTCGGAAGAGATATGGATGGGGAGTGGTGAGTGTACTCTGTACTGAACACAGAATACCTCTGGTCAACAATCGACCCCACTCTTATAGGAACAGCGCCAGACTTACTGGTACCATCATCGGGTTACGAACCCCACTGTTCCCATGAGCATACGAACCTCGTTCCCATGACATTGGGAACACGACGTAGACACCTCGCATACGTGCTCAGCATATGCTCTGCGATAGATGCTTCTTGTTGCAACAATCATGTCTTCTTCAAGAAGCAGTGTCGTGCCTCGGACATCCATTCGAATGTCGACCGTACCGGCTATGCCGATCATACTCATGTCCATACACACCGAAGGTGCATGACAGTAACAGACCAACTGTATGTCTTGATGACATGCATGACCGTTGACTCTTGTCCTGTCATATTATTACACATGGCACCGGTCAGTATGTCATATTCGTAAGAGAGTCCCGCGAATTTCCGTTATTGTCAAGCCGAAATCGCTTGACAACGCAGGCGCCACAGTGACCCACACGCGGACACGCGGCAATTCTTCATTCGACGCGAAGAGACGCTGGCGGCTGAAAATATTATTGTTTTTACCTTCGTTAAATTGTTTTTTTCACTCCACGCTCGCGTTCCACTGCCAGAGGTTGAAACCGGGTGCGTTCTTTATTATTTTCGAAGGCCCGCGCCCCTATATTTTGCCTTTTTCTTTTTCAGGAAGTGATTCGGCCCAGGAAATCGCATTGCCGCTTACGGATAGAGTTGCCCGTAGAAGGTTGTTCATTAGGTAACTTTTTAGTAGGAATCGAATGCCCGTGGCCGAATTCTGAGTGCGGCTCTCAATATTTTTGTATTAACTTATTTTTACACCGTGGTGTGGGGCTCCTTTTCAGGTGTATTTTAGTGTGCGAACCCTGTCCCGATGTATGTCTGCGAGGATTGCTACTGCGTGAGAAAATGGAAGTCCATGCTTGGGCAACCAATAGTTGATAATAGACGGTGTATAGAGTGCCATTCTCCCGTTTTTAACTCCTCCGTGGTCGTGAAAGGCGACACTTTTCTCATCTACTCTAGGAGGGAGGCATACAAAGCCCTGAACAGCACCCCGGCCAGCTATAAGTTTTTATGGGTTCGAAATTACCCTTACGCAGTGTATTACAGGGAAATAGTTCCTATGGGAGTGATGTTTAAAAAGCCCACGGGCTCTGCTAGGCGTGGGAACTCCCACTATTACGTCGTGAACGACCAAGGGTTAGTCGATCAGATATTTGGGTTTCAGCAGTTAACTGGGCTATCCCGGCCTGGGATAGGGGCATCAAAGCTGTTGGCCACTGGGGAGATAGTGATGATACTTGCCCCCGTGACTTTTATTCACACCGAAACACCCGAGGGCGAGCACAAAATGAAAGTAACCTTCCACACGGGGATCTTGAACGCTGGCGGGCGGTTTCGGTTGTCAACTGACTACCCCGAGGACCTCAAAACGTGGGCGGTAACACGACCTATCAACTTCCACCCCAAGGCATATATCACCAAGGCAGCGGGGTGTTACCCTTCGCGGTATTTAGACAAGGGGTATGAGGTGGACCCCGAGGTCGTGCAAGCAGCGAATAACATGATCACCCGCGCCGACGAGCAGATGCGTGCCAACGCGTTCAATGGCTTTTGCCCCACCTACCAACGGATGTTGCAAGAAGTTTGGGCACACCATCTAGAACACCAAGAGATATCACGAAGACAAGGTAAGCCACACACTTACAATATGTTACTGGAAAATATGTTATCACAAAACTGGAAATATGTTATTTACTCAGCGTGCTCCTTGCGCTTATTCACCCTGCTTGCTAAATCCCGTTGAGCCCTCAAGTCTTTTCGGGCCGGAACTATCTCGTCCAGTGCATGAGCCACTGCCACCTGCTCAAAGGCCTGGAAGGTCCGGCCGCGCTTGTTCGTTGTGTCTGTGCGCTGACGTTTGTTGGTACCCGCGGCGGCGATGGTGGTGTGCAGGTTCTCAAGCCCTTCGCCAGCAAAATCGAGAAGGTTCCCATGGCGAACGATCATCTCCGGAAAGTGACGGTATGCCACGTGCATATATATCGTGACCCTGTCTGCTGATGCCGCATTGATGAAAGCAGTGATGTAAATGCTTGCCAATTGTTGGACTCGTTCCGCCTTGTCTTCTCGTGTTTCACCCTCACATATAGGAGTGACCACCTCGTTCCACAGAGCCTCGAGCGCCTTCCAAGATGCAACTGCGTCCCTGAATTGTTGTGTGCCCTCCTTCAGGATTGCCAAGAGCACGAAGAAGTACAACTTTAGAAGATGCTTGCACTCCCGACCTATGAGGTTTGGTTTCTTCTCTTTCTTCACGGCTATATTCTTTGATTGCTTCTTCACTTTCACAAAACATCCAACTTTGTCCTTCAGGCATGCTATAACTCTGCTTTGATCTTCATCATTTTTTATTAGACAAAGCACTGTGCACTCCAACTGTTGCTGCACGACCCGTAACAAAAAATGTAGAATATCCGGCACGAAGTCGGAGATGGAAATAAGGATGCACAGTGGTGCCTTGTGATGGTTCTGACCGTAGTGTTTCATTTGATGTGTTGCCAACTCGGCTTTGGTGAGAGTCTCGTCTGTCATGTGTTTCGCAGTTGGAAAGACCTTCGAGCAACACGGGCACTTGAAGGGAAACTGGGTATTGGGGTGAGGCACGTGGGCCCACTCAAACATCTCTTGGTCGACACGTGCAGCTGAGGCCTGTTTGACATGTAGTTTGTCCTTCTTGCATAGGCACCACGCACAACAATACGTATGTGAAGCTGTCGAGAGTCCCAACCATGAGTTTATCCATTTGTAGTCCCCGCCCGCTTTCCAGGCAACCGTGTACTTGGTGTCGTTCACTGTCAAGCCGTCGGTGTGTATAGTTTGCATATCACTGAATAGGCGTGAGCACATGTCTCGGACATCGTCATAGTCCTCTTTGCCTTCATACATGACAACCGGATTCAGTTCCATAGTGCTGTTTGCTCCTGAATATTGTGTGCCCTTTTCTTCCTCGGTGCGCAGGACCTTCACAGCTATGTCCACGAGATTGACACCTCGGAACTTACTGGCGCCGTCCCCAGATACGAAGACCACCAGACTTGTCGTCTGCGGAGTGTATTTCCCCAGGTAAGTCGTCAGCACTTTGTCCAGGCTCACGGTGACCGATTCACATTCCCCCGAGATTGGGTCTAGGGTGTTAAATATCTCCCGTTGCAGTTTGATAGTCTCGGACTTACTAGCGTGTGTCCGAAGTGACGGCATAGCTACGCCGGGAAATATTTCTGTAAGCACGTAGGCATCCCCGTTCCACTCTTTCGACAAGCAGTTGATTAGATACTGATATTTTCGTTCTGGGATTTTGCACCTGATCCGTATTGCTAATCCGACTTCAGCTGTCCACCTGCTCTCTATAGCCTTCACCGTATCCTGTCGTATTGGGTTGACTATTGCAGGTGTGTCAAGAACGGCTTTCGTCACAGAAGGTCGGAAAGCTCTCCGTTTCATCAATTGAGTGAGCACCTCATCCCTGATCTCCGTAGGAATCTCTGACTCGATGAAATCTTGCAACCGGCCTGCATGATATGTGCAAGTAGATAGACTAGTTCCTTGAGGCCTAGAGGTTGACCTCTCCGTGACAACTGCTTCGCCACTTCCACGTTTGAGATTGTAGATGCTATTTGAATGCTTGACGCGCAAGTCATGTAAATCTTGTTTCAGTTGGTCGCGCTCTGCTGCAATACTTGTAACGGATTCATTTTGCTTGTCATCTCGGGAACGGAGTATGGCAAGTTCCTTTTGGTATTGCACCACTTTCCTTTCTAACCTGGTGTTCTGGAGTGTGTCTGCAGGCACGGCAGGTTGCTCAACAGGCCGTGCAGGCTGTTTAGCCTTCTTTTGGAACTTGCCCTTGGCTGTGCGTAGTTGAACAACCGGTTCTTCTCCACTAGCCGTAAGTTCACCAGTGACCATGCCTGCGTTAGAGCTGGACATTAGGCATAATAGGATATAGCAGAGGGCTTTGTGGGACGGGAGCTTCATTGTGAAAACTTGAAAAATGAAATTATGGGGCTCCGAAATGCTTATATAGTGCCCGAAACCCTGAACCAAATCGAATCTTATGAAGATTTGGTGGCGGCTGGGTGACGTGTACCAATGATATCGTGCCCCAATATATTTACATAACATATATATACATGTATCATAATCATTCAGGGCCGTCCAACAACTCTCAGATCGATATATTACTCCTACGCGGGGCATTCGCGGGACGCCCATATAGCACCCCTTAGGGTTTGAACAACAAATGCAACTACATGGGAAGCGTGTAGAGGGGGAGTATCCTTATTAAATACATCTGTATTCCTTAAGTATCTTCTGTATTTTGCCAGGATTTCCCAGTATTTCGGAACGCTTCCCATGTAGTGAGTACCTATGGGTTATCTACGGCAGCATTGCTTCAGTCGATACCACGATCGATACCGTAGTCACCGCCGTACCTGCGTCCCATGCCCGCCTTGCATTGCTCGCTTCCCAGCTCGCAAGCTAGTTATTGTTGATATGTTGTCATTAACTGAAAATCATCATTATAGTAAATATAAGTTCCACTTTGTGACACAAGTAGATATCTGGAAATTTTGCGATCTGGAAATACAGCTTGTCATAAACTGAGAATCATCATTATAGTAAATATAAGTTTCTGTTTGTGACAACTGTGAATTTTCTCACCCAGGTCTGCATTTTTTTGCGATCTCACCCAGGTTTGTGATTTTTTGCGATTTTGAACTTATCTGCTGTCATTATCTGAGAATGGTGTATATAGTAATTCTAAGTTGCTGTTTGTGACACGCAGGTCGGCGTCCGGTCGTGTCCCGTGGTGCACAAGAGAATCGGAGAATCTGTCAGAATTAGAGATTGATCTATATAGTAATTCTAAGTTTCACTTTCTGACAAAATGATCTTTTTCGAAAAAAGTGATGCAATGGTTAACTAAAAATTTCTGGCGTTTCATGCTTTTTTTGCGATATTTGTCATAATTAGAAATTCATCTATATAGTAATACTAACTTTCACTTTATGACAACCGATCTTGAGTGCTAACATCTTGGCTCTTTTTCTCACCTTATTTTATGACGACCCAGATATTTAATGCTGCTTGTTTCGATATCTTACCGAACATCGATTCTAATTCAATTGATTTAATTATCTTGGACCTACCGTACAATCAAACAGCGTGCAAATTTGACAATCAAGTTATTGATTTAGATCGATTATGGAAACAATTGAAACGTATTGGTAAACCACGCACTGCATATGTATTCTTTTGCACAACTCGGTTCGGACATAAGTTAATATCCAGCAATGAAAAGATGTTCAGATATGATATCGTCTGGCATAAAACGGTTAGTTCTGGGTTTTATCATTGTAATCAGATGCCACTACGCAGTCACTAGATGCTGTATGTATTCTATGATAAGTTACCTACTTATAATCCACAGATGACCGATGGAATTGCGTACACACGTGTCCCGGGTAGACGCACCGAGCTGTACACCGGAAACAGCCCCAGGATTAACACAATATCGGACGGGAAACGGTTTCCGAAATCTGTGATAACTATTGCCAACGGAAATTACAAAAGCAAGCACCCGACTGCGAAGCCTTATGATATATTAGAATGGATTGTTAGAACTTATTCAAATGATCATGATAATGTGTTAGACCCTTTCATGGGTATCGGCACGGTCGGTCGGGTATGCAATAACAATAATCGCAAATTTATTGGGGTTGAAATAGATCATAAGTATTATACTGAAGCAGCAACATCATTATTAAAAACAAAATGCAAAATCCACAATGGGGTATTGAAACGATGCTAATTGCAATTCTATGGGAATTGAAATACGGAAAGAGTATGATGTCCAAAGCTTTTTCACCCAAATATTATCAAAGATTTACACTTACACACAGGCATATTGAAAGGTTAAACAAGTAAACGTACACAATAGCATGGTCTATCTAAGCAAGATACACGGCTCCTCGAGAAGCGTAATGATATGCCCCGTCACCGTATGCTCCGACTACCAGGTGAGTGCCCGACAAGGCAACGCTCCATCCAAAGTAGTCATAATAATGATAAGAGCCGTCATTCGCTAACATCGCTGTTATCTTTTGCACAAACGTTGCTCCCGAGTCAGACACGCTGTAGACCTCCACGGATCCGGAATCGGTACTGCGGTCGTCGTCAAGGTGTGCTCCGATCACCAAGTGAGTGCCCGACAATGCGACGCTCTTTCCAAAGTAGTCACCAGAGCTACCATCATTCGCTATAACCTTTTGCAAAAACGTTGCACCAGAGTCAGACAAGCTGTAGACATACACGGATCCCGAATCAGAACCAAGGTCGTCGTCACGACTTGCTCCAACCACAAGGTGGGTACTCGATAATGCGACGCTATTTCCAAACCTGTCACCAGACCTGCCGTCATTCGCTGTTACCTTTTGCACTAACGTTGCTCCTGAGTCAGATACGCTGTAGACATACACGGATCCCCGAGAAGAGTCGTCACCGCCTGCTCCGACCACAAGGTGGGTACTCGACAAAGCGACACTGTATCCAAAACTGTCAGCAGAGCTACCGTCATTCGCTGTAACCTTTTGAAGAAACGTTGCACCAGAGTCGGTCACGCTGTACACATACACGGATCCCCGAGAAGAGTCGTCACCGCCTGCTCCGACCACAAGGTGAGTGCCCGACAATGCGACGCTCAAACCAAAATAGTCAAAAGAGCTGCCGTCATTTGCTGTAATCTTCTGAACCAACGTTGCTCCTGAGTCAGACACGCTGTACAAATACACAGATCCCGAGGAAGGACCGAGGTCGTCGTCATTGTGTGCTCCGACCACCAGGTGAGTGCTTGACAATGCGACGCTGTTTCCGAAGTTGTCATTAGAGTGGCCGTCAATCGCTGTAACCTTTTGTACAAACGTTGCTCCTGAGTCGGTGACGCTGTACAAATACACGGATCCCGAAGATATACCGAGGTCGTCGTCATTTATTGCTCCGACCACAAGGTGAGTACTCGATAATGCGACGCTGTATCCGAAGTTGTCATAAGGGCTGATGTCATTCGCCTGAACCTTTTGCATATTTGCAAGACGAGTGAGCCAAGCGTTTGCAGGTGTGGGTGAATGTGTTGGCACGAATGTAGTTGAAACTATTGGAGCACTTGTGAGACTGATGGTGGGGGGAACCGTTGGCGTGCTCGTGGGTACGAGCGTACTCGGAGGGTGTGTTGGAATAACGGTTGTTGGTGAAGTGCTTGTAGGTTCCTTCGTACTTGGGTTCGCAGTGGGAACATCTGTTGGACTAAACTGGCACGACTCACCATAGTATCCGGCGTTACAAACACACAACCAGTGTGATCCATTGAAATTAAGCTTGTCACCGCCAGGTTGAGTGCAAGTGGGCGGATGCGAGCAATATGACTTAACGGCAGTAAGTTCCATACGTGTGTTGCTTAGCTCTGAACGGGTACGCTCCACTTCGCTCCAAACATTCTGAACCTCGCGAACAGTGGCCATCTTCTCTCCAGCAACAAACATACCGTCCGCGTGAGTTACTGTTAACGTTTCCATGAGGCCCCTACCCGCAACATTCGTGAAGACACGATATCCCGGCTTCATACCGACGATAGATGACCAGTTTCCATCTTGAAGAGGGTCCGTCAAAACAAACTCGCCGTGGTTCCCACTCGCCCAAACGGATGAAACGAAGCAAGAAGCGATAAAGAACACGGAACCACGCATGATGCGAACAAGTTGACTTGTCAAAGATAAGACTACGCCGAAGCTACCATAATCCGTAAGCGGTAACGCGAATTAGGCCAGAATACACACAAGATATATCGCTCTGACACGCTCAGAAACGCTTGCAGACTCACTGGGAATGAATTAGGTTTTTGACCGGAGTGCAGCAGAAATGAATGTTAATATGTAATTCTGAGTTCGTGACAAATCTTTACGTGACACCGTCAGATGTTACTCATTCACCATGTGCTCCTCCACGTGCTCATCGTACCGCTCCTCTTCGGCACTGCTGGTCATCTGCTGGTCATCCTTCTGGTGACATGCTGGTCAAGTGCGTAACAGCTCATGCCAGCTTGGATCTTTTCACCAGTCGATCACCGGAAGTGCAAACGAGCAGCCGGAAGGTGAGCACGTGGATGAGATAATTTGCACGTGGCAGATGACAATGATGACAAGATCATTTTCGGACTCTGAAAAGGTAGAGAAAAAACAGAAAAACATTTTATGATCATTCTGCAGGCTGCAGTTTTTAACATTTTTGATCTCTGTTTTCGCCCATTTTTGGTAGTATTTTTCGCGGGTGTCATAAAGTGAGATTGATGTATATAGTAATATTAAGTTCCACTTTATGACAACCTCATATGAGCCATTTAGGGTTTAAAATCTCCGGCTCAATTTTTTGCGATTTTGACCGATTTTAGGGTCATTTTTCGAGTTTTCCGATCATGTTTGAGCAATTTTTGACTGCTTAGGGTTTAGTGAGATGGCATATTACGTTTTAGGATATTTTAGGGTGTTGATGTACCTTATATCACTTTGTGACATTCAAATTTGACCATTTTAGGGCTAAAATCTCCGGCTCAATTTTTTGCGATTTTGACCTTAAGACCTTGTCACAATTAGAGATTGATGTATATAGTAATTCTAAGTCTCACTTTATGACAAATAAAAAAACTTAAAGGTTATATTGCATGTATATATCAATAATGGCTCGTAGCGAAGCCTTGAAAGTCGCCCAAAAGCGGTATAGAGACGCCCATAGAGATCAAGTTAGAGAGCTTGTCAAAAAGTCTTCAAGGACATTCTACGCCCTACATAAGGATGAGATCAATGCCAAAAGACGAGAAAAGTATAGGCTGAAAAAGGAGGCAGAAAAAATCTTGCAAATATAAATTTTTTTCGTTTCGTCCATGCATATAAACTACTTAAAGAAAAGAGAAGTACATGTATATAAGAAAGATGTCCCACCAAAGTATTGTCACTATGTATGATGATACTCGTCCCCTTCAAGATATGATCAAGTTTAAGTTGATGGCCAATTCTAAAAAACCACATAAAGATAGTAAAGGTTTCTATACCGACAAAACGAAGCAATTCAAAGGTATAGAGCCAAACAAAAATTTCAATGTTGGTATCATTGGTGGTGAAGTCAACAACATGATTGTGGTAGACTTGGATACCAACAAGTGGGATATGGATAATCATTTATGGACTCTTGCTTTCGGGAAAGATCCAAGGGTGTTCAATACCTACACCGCTCAATCTTGTAGAGGAGGATTCCACTTGTATTTCAAATATGACAAGGATTTTCCTAGTTCAAGGAGTGCCCATGAAATTGACATCATCTCAAATAGAAGATACATTGTAGCACCACATTCACACATATATGATATAGATAAAGGAATCATTCACAAGGATTACACCGTTTACCATGATACATCCATTAAGGAAATGCCCGAGGCAATAAAGCAATTCTTGTTGGAACACATTTACACATCCACTTCTAAAAAAAATGAAAAAACCGGAAAGTTTGAGATCAAGCCTCAAGAGGAATACACTCAAGAAGGAGAGGTATATTATGACTTAAGCGATAAAGACATTGATAACATATTGAGCATGCTACCTCATGATATCATTGATACATACCAAGATTTTCGGCTCTTTACCAATGCCATGAAGGGATTGAATCAAAATACAAAATGGGATGAATTTTCAAAGACCAAACCAAAGTATGATCATGATAACAACATCAAGATATGGAATGCATGCAAACCCAATGAGTTCGATTCAATCACATGGCTACTTTCCAAAGCAAAGAGGAAGATAGCCGTCCATCATCATAAAATGAAAAGACTTCCAAGGAACAAGATCAAACCTCATGATGTCATAAGGCGTCCGAAATTACAAAAGAAACAAGGATCGGACATCTTGGAATTTGGTAAATCGTATATCATCAAGTCGGGTTGTGCCACCGGAAAAACAACGACATTTATGGACCACACTAAAGCCAATTTTGAAAAGAGAAATGGAATGAAGTTCATAAGCATTGTGTCAAGAGTTAGCTTGGCCGAAGATCACTATACAAAGTTCAATGAGGCGGGGATCAATTGTAAAATTTATAACGATGAGGATGACTCGTTGAAGCAAGGAGATAACATTATCATTCAATTAGATAGCTTGTGCATGTTGAGTAGATTTGATTTGAAAGAGTATACCATTTTTATGGATGAGTGGAATTCTATACACGACCATCTTATAGGGTCTACAACCTTGAATACAATTAGGAGTCACATCTACCCGTATCTCAAACACATACTAAACACAAGTAGGAATTACATTGCAAGCGATCAAGATATATGTGACGATTCTATTGAATTTTTGAATACAATAAACAAGGAGTACATATTCATATACAACAAGCACAAACATTTTTCGGGTGTTCCGATCTATGAGATTGAGAAGGAGGAAGACATGAGAAAGATGATATTAAAACAAGAGAAGTACTTGATTCCAATGGACTCGGCTACCTTGGCCGAAGAGTTGTATGCATATTTAAAACCACACCATGACGATTTAGTATTGATCACCAAGAAGACCGACAAGCTACCTGATTTCAACGCTACCAAAAAGATAATATATTCTCCAAAAGTAGTATATGGGATCGATAGCAACAATCAAGAGATGAAACGCCCAGTGTTTGCAATATATAAAGAACACACCATCAACCCATTGGGCATGGCCCAACAAATATCGAGAGAGAGGAACATCACATGTGTATACGTCTTCTTTTATAAGCAAAAATACAAACCAAACCCGAAGACACTTGAAAATGTGAGAAAGGATTTAGAGAGCACCCACACAATGGGATTAGAACTATTTAAGTTGCCATCAATCCCAAAAGAATTGGCCGAGGAATACTTAGAATCTCGGGCACGATTTGAGTACAAGGAGCTTTGTTACAACACCAATAAACGAGCTCACTTCATTAACATAATGAGAAATCAGGGGTTCGTCTTTGAGAACCAATATCTTAAAGCACAAAGGTTGAGGAAACCATTAGAAGATGAAACCGAGGTATCACAAGAATTTGACCCTATGTCATGTGAGGTTTACAAACGAATTCATGAGATGTTGGAAGCATGACGCCAGCCGCCCCATTCTGAAATCGCCTGAAATTAGGGGGTGGGACTATACGATCCCCCTCTGATTCCGGTTTTTATTGCCAGCATAATACAGATGCCACTCGCCACGTGAACAATTCCAATCGATCCGCAACCCAAACAATATCTTAGGAGCGGTGCACAAGTGGATGCTATTATCGTATCTGGGTTGTAATCGAAGATAATATTCCCTATATATTCTCCCACCGGTCCGTATCAGATATGTCATGTTCTCTTAGGTAATTCCGACTTTAAACCAAAAAAAAGAGAGATTTAAATGAGACCGTCAAAGTTATTCGATCTTTCATCTTAGCGTCCCAAACGTTCGACACGCCGTTACTTTCCCGTTTATACGAACTCACGATCGCTTTCTGTTGCATGTTCCAAAATAATTCACAGCTGCAGGCCTGCAGCAGACGAAATACGTTCTTTCGTTCGTCGTAGAATCCTATAAAAATCTCACAGCATTTATTGATAATAGCCTGCACTTTAGGAAATAACTATGACACGTCGCCCTAGACGCCGGGTAGAAGTGTGTGAAGCTGAGGCGAAGGATGCCCGACGACCGCCTATTGATGCGTGGCCAGTGAACTCCATAGATCTGCGCGAACCACACTTTGCTGGACAAGGCCAACGCCGACGTGTAGCTGGCTACATCATTCGTGAGGTCAGCCTTGGCGACTTCATTATGATCGAGCCCGGTTTTGGTGCGGCCCCCTTCTGGGTTTGTCGAGTTGAAGGAATCCGCTTGAGAGCGGGTCACGTGATTCAGCTCCTCGTTCGTTTTTTGGAGTCTCCGCAAACCCTCGGAGAGAGATTCAAAATCTCCGAGGCAGCTGGTAAAGAACTTTTGAGTCGACTATTAACACGTGTGCCCGTTTTGAGGAAATGGGGTGGTAAGGAGTTCAACGTCAACAAGCAGTGGAACGGCGAATGCCTGCCGAACGAACTTTACCTGACCGACGAGGTGGTGGAGATTACTGAGAAGCACTTCATGGGCAAAGCCGCAGTCCTTAGCCAAGCCAGCTTTTTCTCAATGTACCCATGGGAGGGTTGGGTTCCTACCAACACATGGTTCTGCCGTCGAAAAATATTTTTCGGAGATTTTCAAGGCAGACCTGTGATTAAAAATACTAACCCAAGGTGGACGACACCACCCATAGCGCCCCCAACGAACGCTTTAGAGGTTGAAAAGGTGCGTGATTAACTCTGCGCGTTCGATCCACGTGCGCTCCCACTTTTTGGACTGAATGTATTTACTCCGTGAGAGCAAGAGGAACGGGCTCGCGTGAA
Organism: Cymbomonas tetramitiformis; assembly: GCA_001247695.2. Lineage (NCBI taxonomy): Eukaryota > Viridiplantae > Chlorophyta > Pyramimonadophyceae > Pyramimonadales > Pyramimonadaceae > Cymbomonas > Cymbomonas tetramitiformis. The sequence continues at coordinate 2,211 of LGRX02035288.1, read as the reverse complement.
GCTTAGTACCTGTGCACTGAGCGCTAACCTCTGCAAGATTGGAATTATTCGCATACCACTGCCGTTTGTTTCGCAGATGTTGCGCGCCTCGTATGTGCTTGGACCGAGATCCGGGGAGTTCAGGTATCCAACGGTCACAGTGCTCACAGTATAACCTTTTTGGCATTTCTTAAAGTGCAATCACGCTGGAGCACTATTTGACTGGCGTTGACAACGTTTGCCATATGCAACACAATGCCGCGAATCTCAGGCAAATAATATCACGATACGGACAAACTTGCTGACAGCTCGCGTCGAACACGTAGCATAAGGAATCTTATCTCTTCCCTACTCACCTGCCCATGTTCTCGCGCGGCGGCGGTGCCGTGAGCTCGAAGCTTCCTTGCGGGCGGTGCGCTCCGTGCTCCGTGCACGCCCAACGTGTAAATGAGATGTCTCCCAGAAAGTCTACATCGGCGCGTCTTAACTTTGATGCTGCTAATTTCCCTCATGCACTCCGGGGATGAGGCGGCATGTCCGGGAGAGCAGGCTGATGCACGTCGCCAGATGGCATGAGGGCATATACGCGCGCATGCGTACACAAGCCCGCAGAGAAAATGCCACCAGCCGTACATCGATTGCGTGAGGCAGGCTCCACATAGTCCAGGCCGGCCTGGGCTTTCATAATTGTTGTCACCCGTCTCGCCTCATTCCAACCGCACTCGCATCGACACTGGTGGATGCCATCCCGTGCGTAAGAGGGCCGTTCATGCCCACAAGACTACTACGTATCCGTGCGTAAGAGGGCGGGCTCGCTGCGTTCCTGCCCCTCGGCAGCGAGTCTCGGTGCTCGCTGCGAGCACGCGCCTCGGCAGCGAGTCTCGGTGCTCGCTGCGAGCACGCGCCTCGGTAGCGAACCTCCGTGCTCGCAGCTTCTTCGCGCCTCGGCAGCGAACCTCCGTGCTCGCTGCGTTCCTGCCCGTCGGCTGCGAGTCTCGGTGCTCGCTTCGAGCACGCGCCTCGGCAGCGAGCCTCGGCGCTCGCTGCGTGCACGCGCCTCGGCAGCGACCCTCCGTGCTCGCAGCTTCTTCGCGCCTCGGCAGCGAGCCTCCGTGCTCGCTGCTTGCACGCGCCTCGGCAGCGACCCTCCGTGCTCGTTGCGTGCACGTGCCTCGGCAGCGACCCTCCGTGCTCGCAGCTTCTTCGCGCCTCGGCAGCGAGCCTCGGCGCTCGCTGCGTGCACGTGCCTCGGCAGCGACCCTCCGTGCTCGCTGCGAGCACGTGCCTCGGCAGCGAGCCTCGGCGCTCGCTGCGTGCACACGCCTCGGCAGCGAGCCTCGGTGTTCGCTGCGTGCACGTGCCTCGGCAGCGAGCCTCGGTGTTCGTTGTGTGCACGTGCCTCGGCAGCGAGCCTCGGTGTTCGCTGCGTGCACGTGCCTCGGCAGCGAGCCTCGGTGTTCGTTGTGTGCACGTGCCTCGGCAGCGAGCCTCGGTGTTCGTTGTGTGCACGTGCCTCGGCAGCGAGCCTCGGTGTTCGTTGTGTGCACGTGCCTCGGCAGCGAGCCTCGGCGCTCGCTGCGTGCACGTGCCTCGGCAGCGACCCTCCGTGCTCGCAGCTTCTTCGCGCCTCGGCAGCGAGCCTCCGTGCTCGCTGCTTGCACGTGCCTCGGCAGCGAGCCTCGGTGTTCGTTGTGTGCACGTGCCTCGGCAGCGAGCCTCCGTGCTCGCTGCGAGCACGTGCCTCGGCAGCGAGCCTCCGTGCTCGCAGCTTCTTCGCGCCTCGGCAGCGAGCCTCCGTGCTCGCTGCTTGCACGTGCCTCGGCAGCGAGCCTCGGTGTTCGTTGTGTGCACGTGCCTCGGCAGCGAGCCTCCGTGCTCGCTGCGAGCACGTGCCTCGGCAGCGAGCCTCCGTGCTCGCTGCTTGCACGTGCCTCGGCAGCGAGCCTCGGTGTTCGTTGCGTGCACGCGCCTCGGCAGCGAGCCTCCGTGCTCGCTGCGAGCACGTGCCTCGGCAGCGAGCCTCGGTGCTCGTTGCGTGCACGTGCCTCGGCAGCGACCCTCCGTGCTCGCAGCTTCTTCGCGCCTCGGCAGCGAGCCTCGGCGCTCGCTGCGTGCACGTGCCTCGGCAGCGAGCCTCGGTGTTCGTTGTGTGCACGTGCCTCGGCAGCGAGCCTCGGTGTTCGCTGCGTGCACGTGCCTCGGCAGCGAGCCTCGGTGTTCGTTGCGTGCACG
>LGRX02035287.1:0-14506 GCA_001247695.2 Cymbomonas tetramitiformis | reverse complement strand
GCAACCTGCAGCGGTGTCGTGCAACAGGTACGGCGGTGCGTTGTGCCTGCGTGTGGTGCCAGCACAGGAACCTGCAGCGGTGTCGTGCAACAGGTACGGCGGTGCGTTGTGCCTGCGTGTAACGCCAGCACAGGAACCTGCAGCGGTGTCGTGCAACAGGTACGGCGGTGCATCGTGTCTGCGTGTAGTGCCAGCACTGCAACCTGCAGTGGTGTCGTGCAACAGGTACGGTGGTGCATGGTGCCTGCATGTAGTGCAGTCACAGCAACCTGCAGCGGTGGCGTGCAACAGGTACGGCGGTGCGTTGTGCCTGCGTGTAGCTCCAGCACTGCAACCTGCAGCGGTGTCGTGCAACAGGTATGGCGGTGCGTTGTGCCTACGTGCAGTGCCAGCACAGCAACCTGCAGCGGTGTCGTGCAACAGATACGGCGGTGCGTTGTGCCTGCGTGTTCTGCCAGCACAGCAAGCAGTGGCGCTGTGTTTTAGGCACAGTGGCGGTAGTACAGAGGCGTATTGTGCCTGTGTCTAGCGCGGCATAAGTCTCGCTGTGCCACAGTTTAGGGGGGCGTACTGTGCCTGTGTCTAGCGCCGCATAAGTCTCGCCGTGCCACAGATAAGGGGGCGTACTGTGCCTGTGTCTAGCGACGCATAAGTCTCGCCGTGCCACAGGTAAGGGGGGCGTACTGTGCCTGTGTCTAGCGACACATAAGTCTCGCCGTGCCACAGGTAGGGGGGGCTTTTTTGCCTGGGAGCAGTGACGGCAAAGCAGACAGCAGGGATGCCGTGCAACAGGTACGCCTGGACACTGGATAGCATAGGTGTGGGCCTTTAGTCGATGTGTCAGGCAACAAGGTGCACAGCCCCAAACAGACGGTTCAGGCATGAACGTGATGCGCTTGTCAATATGTAGTATGGCAAAGCCTTCAAACGTTGCCATATCAAACCAAATCGTGAGTTACTAGTGGCACAAATACTTCCTCACGATTTGAAGTTGGTACACCAGGCTGCACTATACCTGTGCTAAGGTCATGATATATATCAGCTCATCCACCAGCGGAACTTCCGTTGGAGAACTCAGCCGCCGCCGCCCCACTGTTGTCTGGGCCAAATTTTTCATCAGATCGGTGGAAGCGGACAATGCTGCCCCGGCGCAATCTTCTCCACGTTCACAAGACACACGCAGAGACTGAATCGAAAATGATAGCGCCGCCAGCACTTCCCGATTCAACAGCTGTGCCACCGCAGTCGCGCAGTTAAAGCTGAGGAGACCCAGACACGACAACGCCACTTCCTGCAGCACTAGGCTCGTAGGGGGCACCGCATACTCCAAAAGCATATCCAGCGTGGATGAGGTCTCCACGATCTTGCTCTTGATGGGTTTGGCGCAAGCAAGGTTAATAAGAACCTCGATTGCCACCACCGCGGCCTCGTCCCCAAGGAGGCATCCACCCGGGGGACTTTGGTGCGTAGGCGAAGCCAGTGCCATTGGCAGGACGTGGAGTACTCCGAGGTCCACGAGGACTGGCCGGTGTGGAGGATCGCGCGCAAAGTTGCGCAGAAAACGTAGAGTGGGGACGATGAAGGGTGGCACAGAGTTCGTGTCGTATGGTAGTCCAGGGCTGGGGCTTTCAAGGCTCGACTGCAGCTGGCGGAGCAAGCTTTGCGCAACGCCGCAGTTCGCTATCTTCTCGCGTGTTTCTCTGAACATCGCACGCGATTGTGGGGAACTTGCAACGCCACCACTTAACGTGAGGGAAATCTCTGCCACGTTTGTAAATATGGCATCGGTGAACGGGCGATGTTGACATATGTTGTTCAGGGTTTTCAATAACTGGTGGTCAACGCCATCCTGCGCAAAGGTGGGGTGCTCAACAATAATTGAACGCAGTTCAGCGACACATGAGTCATATGCGCTCTGGGCTTCGGAAGTCGCTTCGTAGTCAAGGTTATGTTGGCTATTCAAGAAGTCCAGCAGCGCGTCTACACCGCCACCTTCGACAAAGGGAACGACTTTCAAGGCAGCAGGACAGCTTTCGGATCCTCTTAGACACTCCAACAACTTCAAACAGCTTGACCAGTTCCCCGCGCCAAACGCTGCGCGGAGCTCTTCGATGAACTTTGCCGGGTTCATCACTTTATGGTTCAGCACGTACGGCCTACTCAAGCAGTGTTTTTGCTCTGAAGAGACTACAAAGCTTCAGTAGGTTCGAGAGTATCTCTACGTCTAGGTGGACCCGAGACAAAATCAGAGTTTAGAAGCTGTGTCATGCTCACTGGAAGATATTTTGCTAAAGTAAAACCTACACAACATCTTTCAGGCGGAATCTTGTATCATCTGAAGACAAAAGACACTTTCCTGGCCATATTTCCCTTCACACTACACAGCTGATAAAATGCCTACTTCTCGTTCGGATTTCCTGTTTACGACCGATTGTTCATTGCCTGGTGATGGTGGTGACACTCGACTGAATATTCAATACCCGTTCATTGGAAATAGGTATCATAATGTTGAATCTTCACGTTCAGTATAAGCGCTACGATCTGTCGTGTCTCGTGTGCTCTTGTCGGCATCGAATAGATGTTGTCGGCATGATGCGACCAGTGTTGTAGAAATTCGACGTGGCACCGGTAGCGGTAGCTACCGTGGCGTGGTAGCTACCGGTAGCGAACTAGCGATGCCTCTTAGCTACCGGCAGCCATCGGATCAAACTCCATACTTGAGGAGCATATATCGGTTAAATGCCCCCTTAGCCACTGGCAGCCGTCGAAATCTTACCGGGACCACCCATCAGATTCCAGCAACACTGGATGCGACGTCGCATGTCGCATTTTTAACCAATCAGATCGCTGTGATCAAAAGCGACACGGTGGTGTGGAAGATTTGGTCGAGCGGCCGGCGATTTAAAGCAACTAACGGCGAGGATGCGCCGGAAAATACCTTATGTCTCAGATCTAGCCAAAAACGGCCGGCGATCTAAGAATTCGGGCGGTGATCGCCGGTGACACGTCAGCTCTCCACAACACATGTCCGATCTCCGATGTCGCCCAAATTCGTGTATTCCCAAACTGAAAGTTATCTAACGGTGAGGGGTCACCGACGTAGGAGGGCGATGAGAAGTGAGATTCTCTGGCTGGCGGGGGATATATATATATAGTCAGATATATATCTATCACAGATACTCGTGAAGGTATCGAGCAGATAGACCTAGCAGTAGATGAGTTGGCGTGTCACGACCTGAAACTGTGAACGCGGCTCATGTCACCGAGCAGATCGAACTAATTCAGAAAACTACGAATGTCGTGAACCTGTCCGCTCGTCCACCGGCAAAACTGTGGGTATAATTTTCTACAGGCGTTTCTCCCGAATATTTATACCCTATCGTTATACAGTGTACGCATACGTATAAATATTATTTCGGCTGATCGGCAATAAATATAAGTATGTAATATTTAATTAAGTCTAATACATTTTTTTTATAGGGCAGTATGGAGTGCGGATCCCCCCCCCCATATTTAAAGGCTCCGCTTAAAGACGGTGAGCGCACTGAGGGGGGTTATAAATGCAGTAATAAAACTAATAATAGGGTGTTGAATTAAAAAAAAATGGAAAACGTTGGGGGCTTTAGGCCTTTGGCTCCCGCGAAGGCTGGGGGAGCTTTGGGCATTGGGTCAAAACCCCCAAACGATTTCCGGGCCAATTTTTTTGAAATTCAACACGCTATAAGGGGGGGAATGAGAAGGAAGCGAGGCGTTTCCGCCCCCGCTTAGTGATATGGTGTTGACTTTTAAAAAAATTGGCCCGGAAATCGTTTGGGGGCTTTGACCCAAAGCCCAAAGCCCCCCCCCCGGCCTTTCGTTTTTTGGCAACGGTTTCCAACTCTAAATTCAACACCCTATTATTACTGCATTTATAACCCCCCTCAGTGCGCTCATCGTCGTTAAGCGGAGTCTTTAAATATGGAGGGGGGGGGTCCGCACTCCATACTGAACTTTTTTTTTAAAATGCATTATAATTAATTAAATATTACATACTTATATTTATTGCCGATCAGCCGAAATAATATTTATACGTATGCGTACACTGTTTAACGATAGGGTTTAACGGGCGATCGCTTGACGCATACGCCTGTAGAAAATTATACCCACGGTTTTGCCGGCGGACGAGCGGACAGGTTCACGACATTCATAGTTTTCTGAATTAGTTCGATCTGCTCGGTGACATGAGCCGCGTTCACAGTTTCAGGTCGTGACACGCCAACTCATCTACTGCTAGGTCTATCTGCTCGATACCTTCACGAGTATCTATCACAGAACGTGCAGTCAGTGAACACTCGCTTTCGGAATACTAAGATGATAACATAAAATACTTTAGGGGTTTTATGCATCTGTGTTCCGAGCTACCGAGACGCATGCTACGTGTGACACGGCTCTCCGAAGGAGGACAGCAGGAGACAGGCCCCCCCACTTTATAGTGGGGGGGTAAATCGGTCTACCCGTGACACCACCTCCTCCAGAAGGAGAGAGGTGGAAACCGGGAGCAGTGTCAATAGGCCTGCCGGCCATCCCACAACAAGAAATCTAAGGAGCCTTTTTCAGCTCAGCTACAGGGGCATCCGCCGGCGCTAGTTCATGCTGCTTAGATTGAAACAGAGCAGGGCTACACAGAATTGTCTAGTGAATCAGGGTTTGGGCTCTGGAGCAGGCGGCGGCGACGTTCTCGATGATAGAGGACGTCGAGCGTAAGGAAGACGACGTTCAGCCAATGCCCGTGCGGTGCCAAGGCCAAAAGCGGCCTGGCACCACCAGAGCGAATGCACCGACGAAGAAAGGGTGAGGATGACGGGAAAGCTAAAATATATATTGCTGTAATATATTATAAGCTTTCACAGAGAAGAAAGCTGAAGCCGTGAGCTCAGGGTTTCAGATACATACTCAAGTGAATATTAGAATACAGATAGTGTTTTAATATTCCTAGCGGTTGGTGATGCTGCAGCAAGTGACACAGCAGAGAGTCACAACACAGTGAGGGGTGACAGCAGAGGGGGGGCAACAGTCACCCTTATACAGGGGGTGAAAGTTGCATCCCCCGTGACACCACCTCACCCCGTAGGTGTGAGGTGACCAAATGCAAGTGTTACGCGGGCCTGCAAGACTGTTCGGATCTAAGGGGCCTTTTTCAACCCGACTAGAATGGCCCTGCCGGCGTCATCTTAGAATCTAGCAGGCACATCACACGATCGGACAATTTCTAGGGTTGTTCATTCTTTTGCTCATTTTTTTCTTTTTTTTTAACCGATACCTCTGCGGTGCCACGACCCAACGAGGCCTGGCACGACCAGAGCGGGCGTGGCAATGGACGTGAGGTAAAAAACGCGGTGTGGATCCTCCCCGCACATGATGGCGAAAGCAGAAAGGAGAATGGACGCGATGGGTGCAGCAGCACCACCACACGCCACCACCAGACAGCGGCCAAGAGGCGCGCAAGGTGGAGGGCAAAGCTGAGGATGCCGCGGGGCGAGCTCGTAGAAGTCAACGCTCTGGTTGACGATGGCGAAAGCGATGGACTTGAGTTTGGCGTTTGGTGCATGAGCACCACCAGACACCACCACACTATATCCAGTTGTAGAATCTCGTCGATGTACCCGAACAGTCCCTAGGGCAGCCTGAACAGCGGCCATGCGCGCACGTTGCCGCTCAGTGGACATAGTCCCACTGCAGACTGCAGAATTCTGCGAAGGCAAGATAGGGTTCCAAGTGAAAAACAACAACTTCTCGTAAAATTGACAATTTCCAACGATGGAAAAGTCAGATTAGGGTGAATTTTGACGAGGAAGACGCCGGTGACGTCAAAAAAGTCGTGCGGTAAGCCGATATTCCGGCAGAAGCGGTGCTGTTGTCCAGGAAGGCGAAGGCTTAGAAGATGATGTCGTCGTAGTCGTAGATGGAGGTGTCGTGAGGCCAACAGTGGCGAGATACGTCACGCCGAAATGTCGACCCGCTGCTGGCGCACACCGGCGGTAGCAGAAGGGCGCTCGCTGGAGATGCAAGCTGCAGACTGCAAAATTATGTGAAGAAAAGATAGGGTGCGAAGGCGAAACCGTAACTTTCCGTAAAATTGATAACTTCCAGTGATGGGGAAGTCAAATTGAGGTGATTTTTGACAAGGAACACGCTGGTGACGTCAAAAATACCGTGCGGTAAGCCAATATTCGTGCAGAAGGGGTGCTGCTGTTCAGAGAGGCACAACCGCGAATAGATTGTAGTCGGTCTCGTAGCTGGAGATGCCAATGAAGCCGAAAGTGGCGTGATACGGCACGCCCAGATGATTCCCGTAGCCGTAATCTTACGGTAACAGCGGGGCGTTGCTGGAGATGCAAACAAGGGTTCGCTGGAGATGCGGTCGCTGGAGACGCGACGTCGCTGGAGATGCGATGACGAGAGTAAGGACCGAAAAAAAAGAGACCACCGCTTCAAGTGGTGCAGCCCAAACCTGACGGGAAAGCTAAAATATATACTGCTGTAATATATTATAAGCTTTCACAGAGAAGAAAGCTGAAGCCGTGAGCTCAGGGTTTCAGATACATACTCAAGTGAATATTAGAATACAGATAGTGTTTTAATATTCCTAGTGGTTGGTGATGCTGCAGCAAGTGACACAGCAGAGAGTCACAGCACAGTGAGGGGTGACAGCAGAAGGGGGGCAACAGTCACCCTTATACAGGGGGTGAAAGTTGCATCCCCCGTGAGAGGAGGTGGAAGGTGGAAAATGCGGTGAAGGGATGTGGTCGAGCTCATGGGAAAAGGCTTGAAAGGGATGATGGTGAAGGGTGAAGTGGGCGTGACAACACCACCAGACACCACCAGATGGTGACCAAGGGGCGCACAAGGTGAAGGTGAGGGAAGGGGAGGGATGAGGTCGAAATAGTCAAAGCACTCGCTGTCGATGGTGAGCGCGATGGACTCGAGCTTGGTGTTTGGTGCGCAAACACCACCAGACACCACCAGACCATAGCCAACGGTAGGATGTTGCCGATGTACTCGAAGAGTAACCAACGCTGAACGAACAGCGGCCATACGTGCACGCTGAGGTCCAGTAGACATGGTCGCTGACCACTGACCGCTGACTGCAGAATCCGCGAACCCAAAGCTAGGGTTCCCAAGCGAAAAGCTAACTTCTCGTAAAATTAAGCAAATCAAACGATGAAAGGGTCAAATTGGGGTAGATTTTTGCGAGGAAAACGCCGGTGAGGTCAAAATAGTCGTACGGTAAGCCAGCTTTGCCGCAGGAGAAGCGCTGCTGGCCAGAAAGTCACAAAGGTTGCGGTAAAGCGGCATTTCGGTCGTTGATGCCGGAGTGGTAAAGCGACATCTCGGTAATTATGTCGGGGCGGTAGTCGGTGTAGTTCGACGAGACTCTCGGTGTCGGTAATCGGTAAGGGTAAAATCGGTGATGCAGTAGCGGTAGTCGGTGAAGTTCGACGAGACTTGCGGTAGTCGGTACGTTCGACGAGACGGAAATTAGAATCCCAAAAGAAACAATGCCACCACTGAAGTGGTCAACCCATAACCTGATGAGAAGTGAGATTCTCTGGCTGGCGGGGGATATATATATATATAGTCAGATATATATCTATCACAGAACGTGCAGTCAGTGAACACTCGCTTTCGGAATACTAAGATGATAACATAAAATACTTTAGGGGTTTTATGCATCTGTGTTCCGAGCTACCGAGACGCATGCTACGTGTGACACGGCTCTCCGAAGGAGGACAGCAGGAGACAGGCCCCCCCACTTTATAGTGGGGGGTAAATCGGTCTACCCGTGAGAGGGGGCACATCAACGGTAGATAACTTCGGTTATCTACGTTAGTGGGAGCGGAGCATTTAGGGCTCGCCAACGGAGTTGGCGGCTCCACTCTTTGACCTCTGGTTTGTTGCCCGTAAGTTTTGTCCTACAGGTATACGCGTTTCGAGTTACATTCACATTGAGCATTAGAGTTTCTTCTCTTTATTTCTCACATTATCATTATATATTTTTCAGCATGGACTCCCTCTCTGACGACGCCCTGACCCAGCGTATCGCGGAGCTTCGCGCGACTGAGGCCGGCAAGAGCCTGCTCGAGAAGATAGCTTCCGCTTCGCCAGACGACTTCACGCCCGAGGAGGTATCTCTCAACAACAGGCTCTCCCTGTTTCTGGCGGAGCAGGAGCGTAGGCAAGTCCGCGCTCAGTATGCTGCTCATATCCACGGCCCTGGACCAGCCGACCTTACTGTCCACGCTAAGTTGGACGAGCTCCTTTCAGCCCATGGTCCCGCCCGTCGCGAGCTGCCGGGTGCGAAATGTGATTTCAAGGACAAGAATGGCAGCGACAGCAACGCAGCCAAACGCACATGGGAGTTCGCCAACAAGGCCGACGAGATCTTCTTCAACTCATCGCGCAGCGTGGAGAAGGCGGCGCAGGCAGTGCCGGATTCGATCGCGGAGGAGGTGAAGGAGAGCCTCGAGAAGGCAAAAGCCCAGCTCACGGAAGGTATGAAACTGTGTGAACAGCGTGCTCAGGTGGCCTTCATAGCCTTCAAAGATGGGTGGAATGTCGCGAAGGAATTTTCTGAAGAAATGGTGACTTTGTCTGAGGAAGATGAGAAGCGTTACAAGAAAGCAAAAAAGGCTGCTGAGCAACGCGCTGCTGAATCTAAAAAAGCTCGTAACAACTGGAAACCTAGGACGTATGGGAAAGGCAATTTTGCTCAGCAATGGTACCCTAGGCAGGATCCCCCCTTTAAGGGCGGTAAGGGCAAGGGCAAAGGCCCTCCAGTTTGTTATTCTTGCGGACGCTCTGGACATATGTCCAACCAGTGCCCATATGGGGCCCAAGCTCCCCCAGCTTAGACAATGACGAATGATTATGTATTAATTTTTTCAGAGACCGTTTGGTCGTGCGCAATTTGCCCTGACACCGTTTAGTGTGTATTCGTCCGCTCGTTCGAGCGTTTGTCGCTGTTTAGCGTTGCTGGATGTCTCGATCCGGCGTTGACACCCCCCCTCGTTGTGGGAGCGGTAGAAATCGTAGCTGCAGGTGATGATGAGCGGGGAGAGTACGAGGAGGTAGCATAATGATTCGGGAATAGAAAACTCCAAAATGGGGAATAGAAATGTCAATCTGTTTTTGGGGAATAGGTTTGTGACACATGCATATGCGTCTAAAATTTTGCGTTTAAATTTTTAATAAAGCGTTAAAATTTTCCCCCCACCCATCTGTTCACTTTCGTTTTGCAAACATGAGGAAGCCTCCGAAAAAGTACACTAGGGTGTGCCTTTCTTGCGATAAAGGCGGGTATCGTTGTACTGTTGAACACACTGATGGTATGCATTTTATTGTCCTCTATTCAAGAAAGAGGACAGGGTAAAAGATTCTCCATCAAAAATGAAAGGTGCGTTGCCCTTGCTTTCCACGGTTCCCTTGTACAGTTGACTACATAATAAGTGTTAGGAACAACTTTGTTTGCGCAAGCAAGATTACGGGGCTTTCATTGAACCAGATACGGGGCTTTCGTTGAACCAGGTACGGGGCTTTCATTGAACTAGATACAGGGCTTTCGTTGAACCAGATACGTGGCTTTCAGTGAACCGGATACGTAATTCTACGCGAGTTCCTGACCACGATACCGAGTGTGCAGGCAATTCTGCCCAAATTAGAATGGGTTGGAAGCAAGATCCGTTCGGAATCTAGGATGCTTGACGGTTCTTGTGAGGGGGGTAATCATGGGCGTGATTCGAGCCAGCCAACTCGACTCACGCCCAACAGGGACGCATCCTGCACAGCATGAACATATCACGCATATCATATAAGCATAATAAACACATACTGACCGTTTGGCAGTGCAATTTCACCTCTAGCGGAAACGCGAGTGTCAACCGCGTCCACGTTTCCGCTAGGCGTTTCTTCCCTCATTCGCGCGCTCGTTTGCAAGAGAGCCTGGGCAACGGATGAGGGAAGCGTTAGCAAAAATAGTATTTCGTATGCGTTGTTTTCCCTAAACAAATTGCACAAACTGAACGGTCAACCACACATCTCGTTGTGGGATGACGCGTTCATTTGGCGGAAGTGGGTGGAATTTAAGGAATTTGAAACCCGCAATAGTTGCGCTATGGGGTTTCATCTTCTTTGAAGCGAAACGGGTACCTACATCATACTAAGTAGGAATATGTGATAATATTTTGAAGCAAAAGATTACTCAGATTAGTATTCAATCTTAGAGATCTTTATTTCGCTGGACAGGGGCACACTCCCGGAGAGAAAGCCTTCCGCCTTTAGTTAAAATTGCATATTTAACAAATCAAACAGTGAGTATTTTCTCTAAGTATTTTCAGACGGTAATACTTAAACACTGGTAATACTTAAACACTGAGTGTTGTCTCGCGTGTTGTCACCATGCCTTCGAAACTCACGATCTCACTCCCAAAGTGACCAAAAACCGTTCGATCGCCGATCGTTCGGTTTTTGGTCACTTTGGGAACGCGTCTGAAAATACTCAGTGTTGTCTCGCGTGTTGTCACCAAGCCTAAACTCGCGATCTTACTCCCAAAGTGACCAAAAACCGTTCGATCGCCGATCGTTCGGTTTTTGGTCACTTTGGGAACACGTCTGAAAATACTCAGTGTTGTCTCGCGTGTTGTCACCAAGCCTAAACTCACGATCTTACTCCCAAAGTGACCAAAAACCGTTCGATCGCCGATCGTTCGGTTTTTGGTCACTTTGGGAACACGTCTGAAAATACTCAGTGTTGTTTCGCGTGTTGTCACCAAGCCTAAACTCACGATCTCACTCCCAAAGTGACCAAAAACCGTTCGATCGCCGATCGTTCGGTTTTTGGTCACTTTGGGAACACGTCTGAAAATACCTGGAGAAAATACCAGACAGGTCTTTGCAACCAAGCCGACTTCAGTTCTCACATAAACGTACTGTACGGTTTACGCCCTCCCGAATCTGGAATTCACGGCCGTGAATATTAATTTCACGGCCGTGAATATTAAATTCACGGCCGTGAATATTTCACTGCACGTATGTATACCCCACACTGTTTGCGAGTAAATTAGATTGGGAAAACATTTTCCAACGTTCGTAATGCACATAGATATATATATCATTTAGACTCTTAGGTAGGAGTTTTTTGAGCTCTTGACTGAGCCGATCCGTGGCCGCATCAGCTCAGTTTGCAGTCGCGACTGCGAGCTAAGCTGAGAGGCCCTTATAACTTTCATGCACATCGCATCAAAACTCAAACAGCGGAGGGGTTCTCGTGCGTTCTAGCGCACGATACTTGGCACCAATATTGCTAACAGCAATATTGGTGCACCCTCAAACGCACAACCTCTGATGTAAGCTATGCGCAAAACGCGTGCTACACATAATGGGTTTGGGTACATGCAAACCCAAACCCAAACATGCCAAACAGCAAAGGGCTTCCCGTGAGTTCCAGCGCACGTAACTTTGCAAAAGTATCACTAAGATATATATCTTTTAGTTGCCAAAGGCCTAAGGCCTCAAAAGCCTTGTGCACGAAGCCATCAATTTATTTCTTTGGAGATTTATTGGGTTTGTGTTCGAGTTTACCCAAACCCAATACATGCCAAACTGAAAAGCAATTCCCGTGCGTTATAGCGCGCGAAACTATGCACACATATTTACAAGACACATATCTTTCAGTTCTCAGAAGCTCAAGGTTTGAGATAACTTGTTGGCAAAACCATCAATTTATTTCTTTGGCAGATCTATTGGGCTTGGGTTCGAATGTTTCCAAACCCAATACATGCTAAACAGCGAAGGGCTTCCCGTGCGTTCTAGCGCACGTAACTGCGTAGAAATATTGCCAAGATAATTATCTTTGATATATTCGAAGCACAAGGTCTAAGAAAGTCTGTGCGCAAAATGGTATTACTATTTCTTTGACACAGATTTTAGCGTGATATACAAACTCATAATCTGGGTCAAAGAAATAATATGTTAACTTCGCGCACAAGCTATCGCAAAACTTGCACTTCAGGAAAGTGAAATATATGCATCTTATCATTATATTTTGCAAAGTTACGTGCGCTGGAACTCACGGGAAGCCCTTCGCTGTTTGGCATGTTTGGGTTTGGGTTTCAAACCCAAAAGGCATCATGCCAACACGCGGCCGTCTTTAATATACTCAACGGCTTGCCATATGCTCTTGAGGGTGCACTGATATTGATATGAACAATATCACTGCCAAGTTTCGTGAGAAGATTCTCACGAAAACCCCTATTATGCAAAGCCGCAAGTGGTTGAAACCATCTCACACCGCACCAACTTAGCTTGCAGTCGCGAAGGCTAAGCTGATGCGGTTGCGGATGGGGCCAATCGATAGCTCAAACGAAAGGTATTCACCTAATGAATACAAACGCTTTAGAATCGAATGGTGGAAAATATTATGTTTCATGCTACATGCAAAAAATTGTTTAGAAGAAGGGGGTGTGCCAGACGCAAAATATTGCACACGCTGAACCGCTTGCGCTTGTACCTCCGTGGTACCGAGTACGCTAGTCAGACTGCTTGAATTTTTTTTTTGGCGCTCGATTGAATTAAGCATGGTTACATGTGACATATAATCTATTCCCCAAAAACAGATTGAAATTTCTATTCCCCATTTTGCACTTTTCTATTCCTCGATAACCTTTTTTCCGTACGAGGAAGGGGCTCCTCCTAGCCCTTCCCCTCGAGGACGTCTTCGTTCGAGATTGTCTTTTTGGAGCACGTTCTGTAATGCAGTTGTGCTTCTATGGATCACTTTCGGTGTATCCCTCCCGTGGATTGATGGCCCTCCTCCTGCCAGGTCCTTTCCTAACTCTCCACTGGCCGAGCGGGAATTCGAGTTCGTGACTGAGGCAGTAGCTAGCTTGGTCAGCACCGGCGCTGCATACGAAGTCCCTGATCGCCCTATTGTCGTTTCGCCCCTTAGTGTGGCCTATCGTGATCTTGGCCCTGGCGTCCCTCCTAAGAAGCGGTTAATCTGGAATGGCCGTTACGTTAACTCGTATTTGTTTGTGAAGAAGTTTAACGGTATGAGGGGCTCGCGATGGTTAGAGACTTGCTTGAACCGGACGGCTTTATGTGGTCGTTCGATTTCACTTCCGGCTACCACCACGTTGAATTACACACTGACAGTCAGCAGTACGTCGCCTTCGAATGGCAAGGCAAGTTTTATTGTTACGCAGTGTTGCCGTTTGGTTTAGCCTGTGCCCCGTACATATTCACTCGAATCGGTAGAGAGTTGGCGAAGCGATGGAGACAGCAAGGAATGAAGCTGATTCACTATTTGGACGACTATATATTTTTTGGTGTTGCCATAGCCGGCTCTCTTGCAGTCTTTCTTGCACAGCAAGCCACTGTTCTTGCCGACTTGTTTTCAGCAGGATTTCTAGTCAACCTTGAGAAGTCGGTTTTGCAGCCAATGCAACGTCTAGCTTTCCTCGGGATGGGGATCGACTCAGTGCGAGGCTTATTCTACACGCCTCAACAGAAATGGAACTCGTTGCAGTCTCGTATCGCAGCGGCTCTTCGTACTCGCCGTGTTAAAATCCGTGCTCTTGCCTCCATAGCAGGCAAGGTGATGTCCCTGCGGTTGGCCTTGGGTAAAGCAGCCTTTATGTTCACTCGTGAGATGTATTTTGTTATCGAGGCAGCGGCGCGCTGGGATGCTTATATTTCTCTTCCTGATGAGGTTGTTTCGGAGCTTGAGCTGTGGGCTAGCACAGGAGCAGAGGGATTCACTTCCGGCATATGGGCCGTAGTGGCCCAAGTTTTTTGCAACTTTATTTGGACCGATGCAGGTGCCACAGGATGGGGCGGTTGGTTAGCCCCACTCGGGGCCCGAGAGCGGCTCGATGCTAGAGGTCACTTGTCTCTAGCTGAGAGGTTTGAATCGTCCACTCTGCGGGAACCGTTATTGGTGTGCTCCGTACTCTTCAGTCTTTGGCTCGATTTGTGTACGGCACGACGGTGCACCTTCATACCGATTCTCAGGCAGCGTGGAGGATTCTCACTAAGGGCTGCAGTAGTAAAGCCCCACTGCATAAGCTGGCAGTTGAGATTTTCTGGTGGTCGGTTCGTAACAAGGTGTGCCTAGAGGTTTCTTGGATTCCTCGAACACTCAATGAGTACGCAGACTTTCTAGCGGGGATTTACGACAGTGACGATTGGATGCTCTCAGTCTACTGCTTCAGAGTGCTCGATGACTTGTGGGGACCGCATACCGTGGACCGTTTTGCCACTGACAGGAATCACTTGCTTCCGAGATTCAACAGTAGGTGGTGGTGTCCTGGCACAGAGAATGTTGACTGCTTCCTTTTGAATGATTGGTTTCTGGAGAATAATTGGTGCAATCCTCCCTTCGGCCTAGTGGGCCAGCTCCTGCGATGCTTAATCCGTCACGGTGCTCAGGCGACAGTTATTTGCCCCCGATGGACGGGCCGCCACTGGTGGC
>LGRX02035286.1:0-42658 GCA_001247695.2 Cymbomonas tetramitiformis | reverse complement strand
GCTGACACTGGAAACTCGGGCTGTGCGCTGACACTGGAAGCTCGGGCTGTGCGCTAACACTGGAAGCTCTGATCGTGCGCGGCCCATGGACATGCCAGCCTTGCTGCGCCATGGGACTTTCCGTGGGGTCAGACGCGGGCAACGCGTTGCTCAAGGTTTTCAGCAGGGTGCATCCTTCACAAAGAAAGCTGACTCTTGGAAGAAACTTTTGGGGCTGAAGGGTGTTGGAGGTGCTCCACGTCACAGAGAATGTAAAGAAGATCAGTGAACAGCACAAACGCAAATCTGAACTGGTAAGTGATCATAGCACCAGCGTGACAACCATCAAGGGGCTGGGTCTGAAAGGCTTGGCGGGCGCCTGGGGGCTGGGTGTGAAAGGCGTGGCGGGCGCCTGGGGGCTGGGTGTGAAAGGCGTAGGCGGGCGCCTGGGGCTGGGTCTGAAAGGCGTGAGAAAGCGGGCTTTTTGGGGCTGGGTGTGAAGGCGTGAGCGGGCGCCTGGGGGAGGCTGGGTGTGAGCGTGGCGGGCGCCTGGGGGCGAGGTCTGAAAGGCGTGACAGGCGCCTGGGGGCCGGGTCTGAAAAAGCGTGACGGGCACCTGGGGGCTGGAGTCTGGGCGTGGCGGGCGCCTGGGGGCTGGCTGGGTCTGAAAGGCGTGGCAGGCGCCTGGGGGCTGAGTCTGATGTTGGCGTGGCGTATGCTATCGAGCGGCAAGAGGGCGGGGCGCACCCTTCGGCGAAGAGCATTCATTAGAGTTTGAAGGCTGCCAGCGCCGGTGTGCAGGTGGATGAGATTGCGACTGCATGGTGCACGGTGCCAATCCCTGACGTGACTACCATGAGTGGTGAGAAGTCCGTGGAGGTCAGTCTTCCTGCTTGCCTCGCCCCTGCCAGTATCGTTGCCCAAGCTGCTTGCCCCGCCCCTGCCACTAGCACTTCCCAGCTCGCCACCGCTCTGCCACTAGCGCACCTCGGCTGCTTGCCCACGCCTCTGCCACTGCACCTCCCGGCTGCTTGCCGCCTCTGCCACTAGCGCACCTCCCGGCTGCCTGCCGCCTCTGCCACCCGCACCTCCCGACGCGCCCCGCCCCTGCCACTGAGTGCCTCCCAGCTCAGCTGCCCCCGCCCTGCCACTAGCACCTCCCAGGCTGCTGCCCGCGCCAGCCACTGCTTTCTCCCGGCTGGCACCGCCCCTGCCTGCCACCTCAGGCTGCTGCCTTCTCTGCCACTAGCACCTGGGCTGCTTGCCCGCCCTGCCACTAGCACCTCCCAGGCTGCTTGCACGCCCCTGCCACTAGCACCTCCCAGGCTGCCGCCTCTGCCACCAGCACCGCATTGGCTGCTTGCCCCGCCTGCCACTCGCACCTCCCAGGCTGCCCCGCCCCTGCCACTAGCACTCATTGGCTGCTTGCCCCGCCTACTACTTTTCCAGGGCTGCCACCGCCCTACCACTAAGCTCCCAGGCTGCTTGCCCGCCCCTGCCACCTGCACCTCCCAGGCTGCTTGCCCCTTCACCACCTGGCAGTACAGTGGCTGCTTGCCGCCTCCTGTACTAAGCCTCATTGGCTGGCACTTAGCCCCTAGCCACTAGCGCACCTTCAGGCTGCTTGCCCTGCTTCCCACCTGGAACACCTCTAGCTGCCTTGGCCTGCCACTGCACCTCTGGCTGCCCTTGCGCCCTGCCTCGCACCTCCCAGGCTCAGCCCCCGCCCCTCGCCACTGCTTGCCTCCCCAGCTGCTTGCCCGCCTCTGCCTAGCACCTCCCAGGCTGCTTGCCCAGCCCTGCCACTGCACCTCCCGGCTGCGCTGCTTGCCCCGCCTCTGCCACTAGCACCTCATTGGCTGCTTGCCCCGCCCCTGCCACTAGCACCTCATTGGCTGCTTGACGGAGCTAGCACCCTGGCCTCCTGGAGCAGGCGAAGCTCGTTGCTGGAAAGCTTTACGAGCCGGCCAAGGTGGAGCCCCCCACGGTCCCAGGTGCGCCCCCCTACCCGGCTGTAAGGGCCGTGTTCATTGATGCGCCTCCATTCCTTCCTTGGTCCACGTCCCCTGCGGGCGACACGTGGCTCCTCTACGCTTGCCCGTCTCCTCGGCATTCGGCAAACAGGATGACCTAGCAGCGCCAGCGCTCCTCTTGCCGCTTTGCCGTCCAGCAGGCCCGCGGCTCACACAAGGGGTATGATCAAACGCGAGGACAAGACTGAGTCCGGAGGGGGGCGCAGGCGCGGGCAACCAAGGCATCTTTAAGCGAATGTGCCGGACAGCTCCCCAGCAGCCAATCCTATACCTCAAGTTCCGCCGCATTCCAGTCAAAGAGCTGGAGACCGTCAGGTCGGCGCCCCCATCCTGTCGCCTCACCTTGCGCGGGACGCACTCCGCATGACACGTGCGCGATGCCACGTGGGCGGGATGGCTCCAGGGCGCTGGTGATACGCACAGAGGCGTGGGCAATGGCCTGCGCAGTTCCACGTGGAGCGCGGGTCTCACCGAGCATCGGAGCGTCACACAACACTTCAGCATCAGAGCGTCACACACCACGTTGAGCGTCGGAGCGTCACGCACCACTTCAGCATCGGAGCGTCACGCAGCACATCACGCATCGGAGCATCACGCAGCACATCACGCATCGGAGTGTTACGCAACACATCACGCATCGGAGCATCACGCAGCACATCACGCATCGGAGCATCACGCAGCACATCACGCATCGGAGAGCCGCGTGCAACGGGAAGCGTGCGCCGGTCCGCGTCGGAGCTGCACGGATTCCTCCCCCGATCTCCGCGCTGCTTGTGAGGCGAGACAGCGAGCGACCAGACGGTTAAATCGTGCCAGGAGACATGCTTGCAGGCTCCTTCCGCCGCAGATCATCCTCGAGCCGTCGCTGGTGCCGATCATGCTGACCTTCCGCCATGTGTTGGCCGAGCGCCTGTACAATGCCAGTGGGGATGTGCACGGAGACCGGCAGTTTCAGCCGATTCTTGCGGTGTTTCCGCAGCTGATGGACGACCCGCAGCTGTTCGCGGCCCTCGTGAGCCTGTGGAGCCGGGAGACGGCTCGGCTCGGCTCGCAGCGGGCGCGTCCTCGCCCCTGACCCTCCTGCCCAAACTGAGCACGCTGGCAGGTGCCATCTGAGGTGGAAATTGCTTGCACTGCGCCACTGGGCGCTTCTGAGAGCGCCGAGGCCGAGTGGGCTCGGAGGATGGGGGGCGTGGCGTGGCAGCAGAAGGATCAGACGAAGCGCCTGGAGGCCCTGCGCGCTTGCGTGCTGCGGGTGTGGCCTCTGCTCCACTTCGACCGCGTTCCGCCGGGAAGCCTCTCCAGTGACCTTGCACATGCGGTACCGATCCTCCAGCTCCTCCCGCCTGCAGGCTGCTCACTTGGCCTCCTGCTGTCCGGATTGCATGCATGCCGAGACAACTGGATCATTCCCGAAAAGGGTGAGTGTGCTGCATGCGCAGAAGTGGGTCGTGTGGGTACAGAGGGGGGTGTTGTGTGTAAACTCCGTAAGTTTTGTGTGATCACTCTATTTTGTGTTTTTAGTCACGTATTTTGTGTTTCTACTCTATCGTGTCATAAAAAATCCGGCGGCATCGGTCATTCGCGAATTCGCCCATAGAAATCCCGCCGCTTCATTTCACACCGACACGACAGATTTACTTTTCGCATCTGCATCTCTCACTCGGCTGGCATGACGCTGTCGCTGTCGCTGTTGCTGTGTCGGTGACTCCGACTGTCGCATTTTATGGGTGTTCAACAGTAGATGTCGCTTTCAACAGTTTCCATGCTCAATTGTGATATGTTAAATTTAGCTTCAGGCGAAGCGCTTTCTCCCCGCAGTTTGCCCCTGTCTAGAGAAGTAAACATTTCTAACATAATGTATTAATCCAAGTAACCTATTGCTACATAATATTATCACATATTCCTACTGAGTACATGTGTACCCGTTTCGCGTGGAATGATAACCTATTCCGCAACTACTGGAGGTTTCAAATTCCTGAAATTCCGCCCGTTATACCCAAATGAACGCGTCAGCCCACAGCGAGATCTGTGGTTGACCGTTTAGTCTGTCCAATTTATTTTGGAAAGATAACACATATAACATATTAATTTTGCTAACGCTTACCTCATCCGATGCGCCTGTCCGCTTGCAAGCGGGAGCGCGGATGAGGGAAGGAACCCTAGCGGAAACGTGGACGCGGTTGACATCCGCGTTTCCGCTAGAGTTGAAAGTGCACTGCAAGATGATCAGAACTAGTTTATTGTGCGTATATGATATGTGCAATATGCATATGAAGTGCAATATGCGTCCCTGCTGAGCGTGAGTCGAGATGGCTGGCTTGAAACACGTAGCGGTTGACCTACGCGTTTCCACACATCCGCGTTTCCGCACATCCGCGTTTCCGCTAGGGGTTGCAGTGCACTGTCAGATGCTCAGATTTGGTTTCTTATGTGTATATGATATGCGTGATATGTACATGCTGTGCAGTATGCGTCCCTGCTGGGCGTGAGTCGAGATGGCTGGTTCGACTCACACCCATTACCCCCCTTCACAATAACCGTCCAGCGTCCTGATTCCTGGACGGATCTTGCACACGCAAGAAATATGTGGTTCCTGATACACGTAATAAATGATCTGCAAAGTTTTATTGTGTTCGGCATACGGTTGTCTACCGAACACAACAGCGGTTGCGGCATGACTTACGGGTTCACGGTCTAGCAGTGAACCAGGGAAATGCAACACTGTGCAAGCAGATTCTGTTTCTTCCCGTGGACGCGTGAAGGGGGCGACTACGACTGATCGATGATGATGACGCGGGATGCGATGACACATTTTTAAGTAGAAACGCATGATATGTGGAGTGACACACCACGTGGACTGGGTACACAAGTAAAATAGAGTGAACACACAAAACTTACGGAGTTTACACACTTATCCCGTACAGAGGGGGTGGATCATACGGATGCGGAGGAGGGGATCTTGCGGCTTGTGGAAACGAGGCTCGTGCGGCGCGCAAAGGAGGCGGTCCAGCGAAGTTGTTTCGAGCGGGTTGCGCCGCTCTCTGGGAGCTGGGGCGTGCGGCGCGCCCCAGAGTGGTGGCGTGCGGGGAAGTGCACCTCGCGGCGCGCAAGAGGTTGTAGTGGGAGGAGGTGTGAACGACCCAGTGTGCGAAAGACTGCTTCAGCAAGTGGATATCCTCAGCTTTACCAGGTTGAAAGAGCAGCCCAATTATTTTGGGGATGTGCTATCGAGGATTGGCAGTGCTAAGCGCGCTGGCTTGCTGCGAAGCACTCCGTGGGAACTAAGCGCGGCTACGGAGGAGGAGAAGTGCTGAGAAAATAGGAGGAGGGGGGGTTGATCCCCACAGGAAGCCCGCACGGAGGTGATTCGCAGCTTTTTAAAAGATCGCCCTGTGCAGGCGAGTTCCGCGCACCACGGCACATCCTGCTGCTGGTTGCAGCAGCACTCCGTGCCAACTTGCTGCCGCCTGCAAGCGCCTGCCCAGTTGGTGGTGATTGGCATTCGAGAGCTCCGCGACTTGCATGTGTGGCCGACTGCGTAGTGAGCACAGTCATTCCTGCCGCAGAAGTAGAATCAACGCTAATGCCTGTAAACGGGTCGAGATACTTGGCCCGTGCTTAACGATGCCCTCATTATGAGATAACTGAGAAGCTCAGAGTGTAACAAGATGACTGAGCTTCTTGAGATGGCGTGCAATAAACGTGGAGCTTTGGAGGTCATAAGATGACCGAGGAGCTCCATCAGATACAAGGCTTTCGGAATTTTTGTTCTATGACGATGGCGCCTGGCGAGCACATAGCGTGGCACTGGGCACGTCTAAGCTCTACGATGCCCGGAATTGCCCAGAGCGTGACTTGGTGTGGCATGGCCGGATATGCGCAGGCACTGAGTCACAAGGCAGATGAATGGATCTGCCGTCCATTTGATGTATCTGAACTTTCTTACAGGTGGGATTGATGACATCATATCGCTCCCTTCCAATCCAGCTCAGCCCTCAGCAAACAAAAAGCAAGTCTCACGATGACGGTGCACAGTGCACGTCTGTTGACTATGCAGTTCCTGTTTCTGCACAAAAAGGACATCAGCATACGCAACTGCTGGGCTCTGGTGTTACAATCTGCTAAGTTGGGGCCTTCGATTGTTAAATATCTTTCCTTGAACTTTTGGTGAAGAGAAGGCACAGGCGCTACTAACTTGTGGCATGCAATGATCAGAGTGGGGCTCTATGGTACAGGTACCGTGATAACCATGGGTTGTAAGTCAGACTACCACCCTCGTGCTCAAACAACATGGGGTGTGTCTTTGCTGAGAAGCTTTGATAAAGACTGCTTTTGGGAAGTGGCGATGCCAACTCCTTCGAGGGCAGCGAGTATGTGTAATGCCGCGTCTCGTGCGCTTAGTAGACGTGCAATGCAAATATTTCTTGTGTCTTGCCAAACTCAAGAGTGCACATGCCTTACTTCCTGATTTCTTTCGATGGGATCGTATTCATGTTACTAAATAGGAGGCATGCACATGTCGTGCAGTTTTTCATGGGCGACTTGCTTTAGGGTTTACTACATCGTGATCCTGTAAGGTATTAATGTCTCGAGTGCATAAAAAGGCATGGATGAATTCCCGTAGCCTGCACATGTGCCTTAGCACATGTACACAATACCTGTTTATATGACCTTCGTCTGCGGCCAACAGCGCAGGAACTAATAATTGCTCCTGTAAAGTGCACTCTTTACTTGAAAGTGTTACAAGGTGCATCGTCGTAAAGCTTAAGTAAATGCTGTATGTAACGTCGAGAATGTGTGGTTTAACGGATGCCTTCGAATATTGGTGGGATATGCTCCTAAAAGATGAGAGGATGCCAATGGGAATTGACTTCCGAGTTCAGATTCCGTTTGAGTGCTTTAGGTCCGAATTGCATATCATATGAAACATACACACGAAAAAATGCATATAATGTGTATTTAGTCCAATGCAAAATTATTGAGATTCTTCTTTTGCAGCAACCCAGGTTTTCGAGTTCAAATGCCCATGACTATGAGTCGCCCGCCCGCGTGGATCATCGACGAGGTTAAGTGGCGGTTATTCGTGGCTTATTGGGATGTCGACTTTCGATCGTTCTATCATTTGGACGATGCCAACACCGGCCTGGTTCGGGCGCGGACGAATTCATTGCAGCTGTCGTTTTCGATTTTGCAACATCTGGGTGACCTGGACTTTCCGTATACGGACTGGATCGAGGCTTCTCGCGGGTGCCTCTTTCTCCGAAGACGGGAAGCCGGCCGTTCGTAAGGTCATGCGACGACTGTATGAATCGGTTCTAGCTAGCATAGCCGCCCAACAAGATACCAAGAGCTGCAACATCCGGTAGTCTGCTAAGGTGGGACGTATATCACAAAACATATGCGTCGCCCCAAGTCTCCATAACGCGTTATGCCCCAAATTCGCGCTTACGACTGTCCTCTAGCGAGAACGCCATACGCGTTCCCGCATCACGCATCTACTACAATCGGCGTCGCTTAGCCAAACCTGGCTAAAAGGAGTGAGAATGAGAAATGATATCGCGGAATAGGTCCACGACCTAGGAGAATACGCTAGAAAAATATCCTCAGCGGGCTGATGAAATATTCTTAGAAGTCCGAACACAGTTGTTATGTTGTTTCGGTACGAGAGATAATAGCATAAACTACATGAATGATACAAACGAACCCGAAACCTAAAAGCCCGCAGTCGGACAGTGTACGGTACTACTACTATACTACTAACTATTGAAACCTGATCGGTCACAGCTAGCTATTGTCGCCAGTCATTGGCATAGACGCAAAAGGGCCCATATTGGGACATGTCCCAATATGTGTCGGGCACATATTGGGACACTTTGACACATATTTGGACACGTTGACACATATTGGGACATGTCCCAATATGTGCCCCCACTGTCCCAATATGTGTCCCCACTGTCCCAATATGTGCCTCAATCCGTTCCAAACCATGACTCGACTGTTCCGCGTGCGAATATTACCTACGCGTACATATGTGCCGACTGTGAGGTCTTACCGCATGTCCGACACTCAGCCATGCATCCCCGACAACGTATAGGCTCCGTTCAATGCTGGTTATAGTCCAAAATATCATTTTGAATAATATTTGGGCGATGTACGGCGCTTGGGCGCCCGTTCGAATGATTACGAGCATGCTACTTGTGTGTGGGTGCTGGTATTGTTTACCAGGCCCTAGTACCTCGTCCCCAACACTCAAGCATGCGCCTCCAATATCAACCATGCCCAAATCAGTACGTCTCGTAGTCCGGGTTATCATATCAAATCATGCCCGTGCGATATAATTATGGCGCTAGGGCGCCCGTTGGGGTGATTCCTAGCATGCTACTTGCGTACGCGTACACCCGTGCCGACTGTGAGGTCCTAGCGCATGTCCAACACTCAGCCATGCATCCCCGACAACGTATAGGCCCCGTTCAATGCTGGTTATAGTCCAAAATATCATTTTGAATAATATCTGGGCGATGTACGGCGCTTGGGCGCCCGTTGGAATGATTACGAGCATGCTACTTGTGGGAAAAAAGGTTATCGAGGAATAGAAAAGTGCAAAATGGGGAATAGAAATTTCAATCTGTTTTTGGGGAATAGATGATATGTCACATGTAACCATTAATTAATTCAATCGAGCGCCAAAAAAAAAAAAAATCAAGCAGTTTGACTAGCGTACTCGGTTACCCGGAGGTACAAGCGCAAGCGGTTCAGCGTGTGCAATATTTTGCGTCTGGCACACCCCCTTCTTCTAAACAATTTTTTGCATGTAGCATGAAACATAATTTTTTCCACCATTCGATTCTAAAGCGTTTGTATTCATTAGGTGAATACCTTTCGTTTGAGCTATCGATTGGCCCCATCCGCAACCGCATCAGCTTAGCCTTCGCGACTGGCAGCTAAGTTGGTGCGGTGTGAGATGGTTTCAACCACTTGCGGCTTTGCATAATAGGGGTTTTCGTGAGAATCTTCTCACGAAACTTGGCAGTGATATTGTTCATATCAATATCAGTGCACCCTCAAGAGCATATGGCAAGCCGTTGAGTATATTAAAGACGGCCGCGTGCTGGCATGATGCCTTTTGGGTTTGAAACCCAAACCCAAACATGCCAAACAGCGAAGGGCTTCCCGTGAGTTCCAGCGCACGTAACTTTGCAAAATATAATGATAAGATGCATATATTTCACTTTCCTGAAGTGCAAGTTTTGCGATAGCTTGTGCGCGAAGTTAACATATTATTTCTTTGACCCAGATTTATGAGTTTGTATATCACGCTAAAATCTGTGTCAAAGAAATAGTAATACCATTTTGCGCACAGACTTTCTTAGACCTTGTGCTTCGAATATATCAAAGATAATTATCTTGGCAATATTTCTACGCAGTTACGTGCGCTAGAACGCACGGGAAGCCCTTCGCTGTTTAGCATGTATTGGGTTTGGAAACATTCGAACCCAAGCCCAATAGATCTGCCAAAGAAATAAATTGATGGTTTTGCCAACAAGTTATCTCAAACCTTGAGCTTCTGAGAACTGAAAGATATGTGTCTTGTAAATATGTGTGCATAGTTTCGCGCGCTATAACGCACGGGAATTGCTATTCAGTTTGGCATGTATTGGGTTTGGGTAAACTCGAACACAAACCCAATAAATCTCCAAAGAAATAAATTGATGGCTTCGTGCACAAGGCTTTTGAGGCCTTAGGCCTTTGGCAACTAAAAGATATATATCTTAGTGATACTTTTGCAAAGTTACGTGCGCTGGAACTCACGGGAAGCCCTTTGCTGTTTGGCATGTTTGGGTTTGGGTTTGCATGTACCCAAACCCATTATGTGTAGCACGCGTTTTGCGCATAGCTTACATCAGAGGTTGTGCGTTTGAGGGTGCACCAATATTGCTGTTAGCAATATTGGTGCCAAGTATCGTGCGCTAGAACGCACGAGAACCCCTCCGCTGTTTGAGTTTTGATGCGATGTGCATGAAAGTTATAAGGGCCTCTCAGCTTAGCTCGCAGTCGCGACTGCAAACTGAGCTGATGCGGCCACGGATCGGCTCAGTCAAGAGCTCAAAAAACTCCTACCTAAGAGTCTAAATGATATATCTATGTGCATTACGAACGTTGGAAAATGTTTTCCCAATCTAATTTACTCGCAAACAGTGTGGGGTATACATACGTGCAGTGAAATATTCACGGCCGTGAATTTAATATTCACGGCCGTGAAATTAATTCTCACGGCCGTGAATTCCAGATTCGGGAGGGCGTAAACCGTACAGTACGTTTATGTGAGAACTGAAGTCGGCTTGGTTGCAAAGACCTGTCTGGTATTTTCTCCAGGTATTTTCAGACGTGTTCCCAAAGTGACCAAAAACCGAACGATCGGCGATCGAACGGTTTTTGGTCACTTTGGGAGTGATCGTGAGTTTAGGCTTGGTGACAACACGCGAAACCACTGAGTATTTTCAGACGTGTTCCCAAAGTGACCAAAAACCGAACGATCGGCGATCGAACGGTTTTTGGTCACTTTGGGAGTAAGATCGCGAGTTTAGGCTTGGTGACAACACGCGAAACAACACTGAGTATTTTCAGACGTGTTCCCAAAGTGACCAAAAACCGAACGATCGGCGATCGAACGGTTTTTGGTCACTTTGGGAGTAAGATCGTGAGTTTAGGCTTGGTGACAACACGCGAGACAACACTGAGTATTTTCAGACGTGTTCCCAAAGTGACCAAAAACCGAACGATCGGCGATCGAACGGTTTTTGGTCACTTTGGGAGTAAGATCGCGAGTTTAGGCTTGGTGACAACACGCGAGACAACACTGAGTATTTTCAGACGCGTTCCCAAAGTGACCAAAAACCGAACGATCGGCGATCGAACGGTTTTTGGTCACTTTGGGAGTGAGATGGTGAGGTTCTAAGGCATGGTGACAACACGCGAGACAACACTCAGTGTTTAAGTATTACCAGTGTTTAAGTATTACCGTCTGAAAATACTTAAAGAAAATACTCACTGTTTGATTTGTTAAATATGCAATTTTAACTAAAGGCGGAAGGCTTTCTCTCCGGGAGTGTGCCCCTGTCCAGCGAAATAAAGATCTCTAAGATTGAATACTAATCTGAGTAATCTTTTGCTTCAAAATATTATCACATATTCCTACTTAGTATGATGTGGGTACCCGTTTCGCTTCAAAGAAGATGAAACCCCATAGCGCAACTATTGCGGGTTTCAAATTCCTTAAATTCCACCCGCTTCCGCCAAATGAACGCGTCATCCCACAACGAGATGTGTGGTTGACCGTTCAGTTTGTGCAATTTGTTTAGGGAAAACAACGCATACGAAATACTATTTTTGCTAACGCTTCCCTCATCCGTTGCCCAGGCTCTCTTGCAAACGCGCGCGCGAATGAGGGAAGAAACGCCTAGCGGAAACGTGGACGCGGTTGACATCCGCGTTTCCACTAGAGGTGAAATTGCACTGCCAAACGGTCAGTATGTGTTTATTATGCTTATATGATATGCGTGATATGTTCATGCTGTGCAGGATGCGTCCCTGTTGGGCGTGAGTCGAGAATCACGCCCATGATTACCCCCCTCACAAGAACCGTCAAGCATCCTAGATTCCGAACGGATCTTGCTTCCAACCCATTCTAATTTGAGCAGAATTGCCTGCACACTCGGTATCGTGGTCAGGAACTCGCGTAGAATTACGTATCCGGTTCACTGAAAGCCCCATATCTGGTTCAACGAAAGCCACGTATCTGGTTCAACGAAAGCCCTGTATCTAGTTCAATGAAAGCCCCGTACCTGGTTCAACGAAAGTCCCGTATCTGGTTCAATGAAAGCCCCGTAATCTTGCTTGCGCAAACAAAGTTGTTCCTAACACTTATTATGTAGTCAACTGTACAAGGGAACCGTGGAAAGCAAGGGCAACGCACCTTTCATTTTTGATGGAGAATCTTTTACCCTGTCCTCTTTCTTGAATAGAGGACAATAAAATGCATACCATCAGTGTGTTCAATAGTACAACGACGCCCGCCTTTATCGCAAGAAAGGCACACCCTAGTGTACTTTTTCGGAGGCTTCCTCATGTTTGCAAAACGAAAGTGAACAGATGGGTGGGGGGAAAAAATTTAAACGCATTATTAAAAATTTAAACGCAAAATTTTAGACGCATATGCATGTGTCACAAACCTATTCCCCAAAAACAGATTGAAATTTCTATTCCCCATTTTGCACTTTTCTATTCCCGAATCATTATGCTACCCTACTTGTGCATGCGCACCGGTACTTTGTCTACCAGGCCCTCCTACCTCGTCCCCAATACTCAAGCATGCACCTCCAATATCAACCATGCCCAAATCAGTACGTCTCGTAGTCCGGGTTATCATATCAAATCATGTCCGTGCGATATATGGCGCTAGAGCGCCCGTTGGGGTGATTCCTAGCATGCTACTTGCGTACGCGTACACCTGTGCCGACTGTGAGGTCTTAGCGCCGATGTCCGACACTCAGCCATGCATCCCCGACAACGTATAGGCCCCGTTCAGTACTGGTTATAGTCCAAAATATCATTTTGAATAATATTTGGGCGATGTACGGCGCTTTGTCTACCAGGCCCTACCACCTCGTCCCCAACACTCAAGCATGCGCCTCCAATATCAACCATGCCGAAATCAGTACGTCTCGTAGTCCGGATTATCATATAAAATCATGCCCGTGCGATATATGGCGCTAGGGCGCCCGTTGGGGTGATTCTTAGCATGCTACTTGCGTACGCGTACACCTGTGCCGACTGTGAGGTCTTAGCGCCGATGTCCGACACTCAGCCATGCATCACCGGCAACGTATAGGCCCCGTTCAGTACTGGTTATAGTCCAAAATATCATTTTGTATGTCATTATGACACATGATATGACATGACATGGTATGACAGGTATGGCACATATGTCATCGGTCATATCCTTGATAGGGATGAAAGGAATGGTGTTATGAGGAAATCTGAAAACCATTTTAGATCCTTTGGCAATCCACTTTTCTTGATTTTTTTGGAGAGAGTGGGAGGATCCAAATGCCTCGGAATCCGGGTACAGTGTTTGCTGCACGGTGGCCGAGTTCTAAGGTAGTCATGACCGTTGAGTTTGAGAATCTTTCCTTGCCGTCAAACGGGGGGTTCCCATAAACATTCCTACTCATATTAGTGATAGGGTCGACGTATGCATCATACGCAAGTCCATCAAAACCGATCCTGCCATTTGCACAAAAGGGCCGAAGGGCGGCTTTCATCTGATCAGAAGGAATACATCTTCTCAATTGTATCCTAGGGTGTGAGTTCAACGGGTTACAGAACAATTCACATCCATTCTCGTTTAGTCCACGGTCGTCAATGATGATGTCAAGAAGGCTTCTTCTAATGGCGTAGCAGTTTTTGGGGTCGCCCGACTCATCTCCGCACGCTTTAAGTGCTGTATGAATGTCATGTGCACGAGTGGCATATCGTGAGAACGGTGACGGAAATTCTTTCTTTGAGAGATAGTGCCACGACAAGAGTTTCCAAAACTCTTGTTTCCTAGCATATTGGAGTTCAGGGTACACATTATTGCCACTCTGAGTGTTTACAACCGGAAGTGCTGTCACGGCAAGTGTTGACGATATTAACAGTGTCAATATGGTTGGACAGACATAGCAATATCTTGATTCTGTAAGTATCCCAATTAATATCCTTGTGTTCATTACATTTTAATTGCCAATGCCACTTGCTTTTCTAAACTTTTGTTATTCAATACTTGACAATATTCCTTATTGCACCACACGCGTTCAATCACAATTTGATGTGTAACAATGCAAAATTTAGGATTGGGGAATTTGGATTTTTCCCCACCTGTACGTTCACGTACCCCCTATATAAATTCAAAATGTTATATCTAATTATGAAAATATGAAATTCAGTTTTCAGTGTTAAGTTTGCACGAATTTTGGTTTGCAGTGTTAAGGATTTTGCACGAACAGTGTTAAGCTTTGCACGAATCCGACTGTTTTGACATTTGTTGGAAAGAGGGGGACAATCTAAAGATTCCCCCCCAATATATGCATTTTATACACAATGGCTTCAATTCATATAATATGGATACAGCATACGTAGTACAGCCTACGATTTGGGCTTCAAAAAACGCACTGTTAATTCGCACTGTTAAATGAGTGATTTTCCCCCTGATTTTTCAAAAGAGGGGGAATCTTCGATTTCATCTCCGATTTTTTCCCTAATACATATATAGCATATATGATACGCTATTTCATATTATCAGCAGGGAAGGGATATACGCGCTGGAATTCACAGTTGGTTTCCGTCTCAGTCCCGAAAAAAGTCTGAACCATTGTCACGGTCATATCGTCTCGCATCGCCTCGCGTGTCATCGTGATTTAATTTACAGGATACCTCTGCTCCTTATGATTTGGAACCGGACCAAATTACCTTACCTTACTACCTCTGCTCCTTATGATTTGGAACCGGACCAAATTACCTTACCTACCTCTGACCTTTATCGTCTTGGCATGAAGTAAATTCCTAGGTCCTGTGGACCTATGGTCCTGTTCGTAAACTGTCATTCTTTCTGTCAATCAGCAGCAGCCGCAGCAAAGCGCGAATCTCCCATCGGGCGGCGAAACCTGTACGCGATCGTGGCCCTCCATTTTCGTCGTGTGGTTGGCTTGACTGCGTTACCACATTGTGACGCTTTGGCATTTTTGAAAAATGGCATATGCGACATTGACGCACATGCGATGTCAAAAGACGAAGACGCTCATAAATGCGAGCATCGCATCGCGCCACGTCGGAACATAAATTTATCGCGCCGCGACTTCCGTTCGATTAATTCTTTCTCCACATGTTGACGAGCGCACTGCATGATCTGCGCATTCGTCGCACCGAAGGTGCATACATTCCATATAATCAATAATGAAGTTATGTGACACACATGCACTGCAGTACCCCCCTAGCTACCCTAGCTACCCTAGCTACCCAGTAATCACAGCTGTCAAGCAAGACTAGGATCTCGGAAGGGTATTCATGACACACTGCAATCGGTACCTAAACCTGCAGTGTGCACCAAGATTCATGAACAATGAACCAATTCAGGCACTGCATGCCATCCAAGACTCTGAAATGTGAGCAACACCAAAACAATCAATCCATCACCAAAAACAAAGCAGAACTCAAGCATGGGAGGTGGGTGGGAAAACACCCTTCTTTGAAACCAAATCAAACTGCGGAGCCGAACTCTCACAGAGTTCGAAACCTTATACCACGTAGTGGTACCTTCTTTCCCGTCTGTCACATAACCGTAGTTATGTGACACAGCACCTCTCGCTCCGCTCGCTGTACTGTGACACATAACATTCAGTTATGTGACACACATGCACTGCAGTACCCCCCTAGCTACCCTAGCTACCCTAGCTACCCAGTAATCACAGCTGTCAAGCAAGACTAGGATCTCGGAGACAAACAAAGATCTGAAGAGCACTCTAACGACGAAACACGTCGAAATGTACCTGCTAAATTGAACCACGCCGTAAAGCAACAGACCATTGGCAGATGAGGAATTCACTTGCCTCCAAGTACTCCACTGAGGTTGTAAGCATCTAAGGATTCCCGCACAAGCTAACGAAGTTCGAAACACATTGAACTCAATACATCTCAAACGAACGTGCGGTTGAAATTCGGCACGAAACCTGCCTACCGTTCCAATTCACGAACGCACATTCTACGAACGCAATTCACGAACATTCTACGAACACACATTCTACGAACGCAACTCACGAACGCACATTCTACGACGATATGCCGCAAGCCGATAAGGCCCTTTTCATTCGAAACCTTGACACTAGCGATAAGCCAGAGCACCACAAAGGCGATATGCCCATAACAACTTCGGGATTACGTTGCTTACGCACTAGTTAGCATTAAGCCAGCAACATTCATTCCAGAATACTCAACACAGCGATAAGCC
This sequence comes from Cymbomonas tetramitiformis, assembly GCA_001247695.2. Classification (NCBI taxonomy): domain Eukaryota; kingdom Viridiplantae; phylum Chlorophyta; class Pyramimonadophyceae; order Pyramimonadales; family Pyramimonadaceae; genus Cymbomonas; species Cymbomonas tetramitiformis. The sequence goes on along the minus strand of LGRX02035286.1, from coordinate 26,602 downwards.
GAGTTGACCAGGCGTTAAGCCATTTTACCAAAGCTTGAAGCCCGGTCTAGCAACAACTAACGTTGTTCTAACAACGACAATCCAACTTCTGAAATCATTCTAAGACAGCTCGAAGCTAGTCTTTTTCATTCGATTCACGCAAGCTTCTAAGGCTTCGCCTTCCTTGCTTGGTTCTCAGCCACTACTTTCTTCGCCTTTTTAAGGCGTTGTTGATCTTCCTCGGTTTGAACAACCGGCTCCTCCTCAAACTCATTCGCTACTGGCCACCCGTAGTGAAAAGCGATACTGAAAATCTGCGCTTGGTCCTCCGACCATTTCATAGCCGCCTCCAATTTTGCGTTCACCTCTTCTAAAACTCGCACTCCGTTTTCTGAAAAACCTTCTTGCGACAACGAGTCCAATTCTGCTTTTGCTTTGAAGAAAAAGGAGTCGGCTGTATCCACCACATCAAACTGACGCTTGCACGATAAATCTTCCAACTTCGAACCACTTGCTCCCAAGTGAACAAATCCTCCTGACGCCCACGAGACAGGGCGCTGGAGCTTTCTCCTGGTGGGCTGCGCCACCACCGATTGCAACATCGCGTCAACATTACGACCACTCGTCGCTGCTCTACTGCGTTGTTCGCAAATTAACGTGGCCAGATACGACTGAATCGCTCTGTCACTTTCGGATAATTCCGGGACTTCGGCCGAGAGCTTCGCTTTATACGAAGCGTAACGATCTGACGCTTTTACTAGCGCGATCTTCTCCCCTAACTCCGTATCAGAAAACTCGTCCATATTTTACCACAAATTAGTAAACTTTCCTTCTAGAGCAAAAGGAACAAACCACTGCACAAAAACACCCTTCTTTGAAACCAAATCAAACTGCGGAGCCGAACTCTCACAGAGTTCGAAACCTTATACCACGTAGTGGTACCTTCTTTCCCGTCTGTCACATAACCGTAGTTATGTGACACAGCACCTCTCGCTCCGCTCGCTGTACTGTGACACATAACATTCAGATATATAATATACGCGATCGCAGCCCTCCATTCGTCGCGTGGTTGGCTTGACTGCGCCACGACCGGGACGCTTTGGCATTTTTTGTAAAATGACATAGTTGCCATCGTTGAATGATGACGTGGCATGCGATGTTCGCCGCATCGCCGATGCGACGATCGTGATCATACGATCAATCCATGAAGACGCGATTCAATGTATGACTGTCGACATGACACGATGTCGAGGATGTCTAATCTTTGATGTTCCATCTGTCATTCCAGATTGCATATTACAATTATATGGGATGCACTTCATTTTTGTCGCAAGGTTATTTTATTTGTCGCACCGTGCGACAAAACTGCAATTATACCGTGCGACATAAATGAGCGTTGCGCTCATTTCTGTCGCACCTGCGACAAACATGAGCGCAACGCTCATTTCTGTCGTGAAAATTCGCAGAAATCCACAAAATTCACAGAAAATTTTCAGATGACCAAATTTGTATGGACAGGAATAGCAAGGATAACAAATTATGAAAAACAAATCGGACAAACGATTATTTTAATTGCATTCAGGGTGTCGCTGTCGTGTTGAACGGAGGAATTAATTCGCGAAAATTCCTTTCAATAAAATCGCCACACAGAAAGAGAATCGGACCCCATCCCCACCCCATAATCGATGACGATGACGATGACACCCGAATGGTGTCATGGCATAATGATGAGGTCAAACACGCTCGAGAGTTTTCCAGTGTCGGCTTTTGCAGAATCGTGACCGTTTTTGCAAAATCTGTCCGTTTTTGCAGTGGTGAGTGTTCAAATGTCATTTGTTAAATATGCAATTTTAAGAATAACACGGAACGTTTCCCCCGCAGTGTGCCCCTGTCGAGCCAAAACAAGATTACTTCTTAAGATCATGTATTAATCTAAGCAAGAATTTCCTATTGAATATTATCACATATTCCTACTAAGTTTATCGATACGCGCATCACGTAGAATGATACCCGCAATCGCAACTATTGGGGGTTTTAGAAACTCAAAATTCCGTTCGCTATACCCGGATGAACGCGCCAGCCTACAGTGAGATGTATGGTTGACTGACGAGTCTGTCCAATTTATTTCGGAAAGATAACACACACCAGGTGCTATTTTTGCAAACAATTCCCTCACGCGATGCGCATGCTCGCTTGCAAGCGAGCGCGCGAATGAGGGAAGAAATCCTAGCGGAAACGTGGACGCAAATGACATCCGCGTTTCCGCCAGAGCTGTCAGTGCAGTGTCAGATGCTCAAAATATGTTGTATATGCATATGAGATATGCGTGATAAAGCCATGCTGTGCATTATGCGTCGCTGCTGCGCGTGAGTCGAGTCAGCGGACTCGACGAATGACAAAATCATCCACCCCCTCTAACGCGCCGCGTCCAGACTCCTAGAATCTGAACGGATCTTGCGCGCGCAAGAAATATGAGGTTCCTAACATACTTTAGAATGCATATGCAAAGTTACGTTGTGTTTGGTAGACGGGATTATTCCAAACACAACGGTCGCTGAAGAGTGACTTACGGGGCGCTCAGTTCAGCGGTCTTAGCAGTATATAATGCAAGCGGATTCTGTTTTCCTCGTATGAAAGTGGTAGTGTTGCGACAAATTCATAATTGGAAATTCCGCATATCTTTGTGGTATAATTGTGAATTGTTAAACGTGTCTCTCGTTGTCGGTTACGCGCGATCGGTCGAGACAATCCGGGGTAGGACTGCTGATGCTGAGATCGGTATCCCTCAGATGCTATCGTATCATGATTGGCCGGTAAAGCGCGAGCGCTCAACACAATCCTGGGTAGGACTGCTGACATCGGCAGGAAATTTTTGGAAAATTTCCAACGGCATAATTTTTCAGGGACATCTCCTGCGGTGCGGTGTGTACGATGTCACTTTTTTCCAGGAAACCTGTTTCGCTCCTTTAAGGGAAACGAAATGAAAAACAGCATATTTCTGAAAAAGCTGCGAAGCGTCGTTAATATAAACGAATCTTTTTGCGACACGACAAATAAAAAGACCTCGCGACACGAATGAGAGGGTTCCAATTATATTAGAACATCGCGCGCCCTTCATCGTTCCCGCGCCCAATATCATCACGGACACCCCCCCCCCTTCGATCATCACGCGCGCCCCACCCGCGTCATCGCGCGTGCGCCCCTTTCATCGCGCGCAAATTGAATCCATTTCACGGTGATCTATAAATATGAGAAGCTCTCCATTATATAAATCGATCGGACACGCGTGCGAGCGCGAGCGGAGCGGGGGCGAAGCCCCCGCGACGCGAAGCGGGAGTCGCATTTGCATCTAGATTACACAAATTATTATTCAACGCACATCAATGCACTATACCATTGATTGATGAATGCGACATCGCGCATGCATGTATTGATGAATGCGACATCGCGCATGCATATATTGATGAATGCGACATCGCGCATACATGTATTGATGAATGCGACATCGCGCATGCGTGTATTGATGAATGCGACATATTTCATCAATACACGATTATGTACCCCCCCCCCTTGGAGGACCTAGGTTGCGCCGCACGCTTTGAATCCTTTTGAAATCGATCCGCTTAGGCCGATTTATTTGCTTTGGGTTTGGGTTCGCCATGAACCCATAAGCCTATGACATGACCTAACGTCATTAAACGCAAATATGGATAACTATTGAAGTTGCATAAAAGATAATAGTACGATACCGACGTGGTTGGGTTTGATTCCAAGCGAAGTTGGTAAACGCCAACTTTGACTTCCACACCTCAAGAAGGAAACAATGCGCCATAACCCACAAAGATAAATCTGCCTAAGGCTTATCCTAACTCAATGATCCTAAAACTTTGCATGAATATCGAAGACAAATGCATGAATATATGCAAATGAGATGCCTTTGATGTGGTTGGGTTCGAACCCAAGCAAGGTTGGCATGCCCAACCTTGACTTCCCCACACCCCAAGAGGTCGCGAAGAAGACGCCATAAACCCAAAAACAAAATCAGTCTATAGCTTATCCCAACCCGATGTTGCTAAACTTTGTATGCATATTCAAAGTGAGTTGAATAAAACGTGAGAACAAGGTGGGTCCGATGTGGTTGGGTGTGATCCCAAGCTAGGTTGCCCTAGACTTCCACACCTCAAGAAAGCGCGCCCCTCCTCGCCATCGGAAAACCTGCGACACAAGCTGCACAAAACGAGTATCGTGAGTCGGCACATATGCATAAACAAACTGAAAAATAAAAGCAGTCAAACACTTCCGAAATCCCTGCGCATAACACAGCAACCACGACATCGTTCCGCCCATGAGGCGAAGCGAAGGACCGTTGAGAAAATTATGAGCAGTAAATGTTGGTGCGCAGCTCTTTATCCTTGAGCGAGTCAACGCCAACGGCAATCGTATCCGCGATATCGATGGAAGATAAATAGATGATTTGTTTTAATAATCCTGGAAATTAAATTCACGATGACACGCGAGACGATGCGAGACGATATGACCGTCACGCTGCGCTGGTTCAGAATTTTTTCGGGACTGGGACGGAAACCACGTTCCAGTTCCAGCGCGTATAACCCTTCCCTTTCACAAATAATGACTTCACATGACCGATGACCTCGCATGACATCGCCGGATGACAGTCGCGACAGGAGCCAATGAAATCGCTGCGATCAACACATTTGCTTTCCCAAGTTTCGGTGTAGCACAGGCCTTAATCGGCAGCAGCAGCAGCAGCAGCAAAGCGCGAATCCCAACGGGCGACACAGACGAACTTCCGATCTCACGATCGCCAGACGCTAACGATGACAGTGCCACAACAGTCGCGTACATTTATCGCGACGCCACCCTCGCGTTATGGCATGGCATGTTGGGATGCAAAAAGCGAAGCACTGTCGCGCACATGATCCTACGGTCAGATGGCCTAGTGGAGATCTCTTTTTGAGATCGATCCGCCTAGTATTAATTAATTAAAACAGATAATCAATTCATCTTCCATCGATATCGCGGATACGATTACCGTTGGCGCTGGCGTTGACTAGCTCAAGCATAGAGCGCTCGCTGCCAACATCCACTGCTCATAATTTTCTCAACGTTTCTCCGCCTCGGGTGGAACGATACTGTGACTGCTGTGGTATGTGCAGTGATTGCGGAAATGTTTGGCTGTTTGTATTTTCCAATTCGTTTATTGCATATATGCGAACCCACGGTATTCGGTTTGCGCAGCTTGTGTCGCAGGTTTTCCGATGGCGAGGAGGGACGCACCTTTTTGAGATGTGGAAGTCTAGGGCAACCTAGCTTGGGATGATGCCCAACCACATCGGACTCACTTTGTTTTAATATTTAATCTACTCACCTAGGATATGCATACAAAATTTGAGGAGCTTCAAGGTAGGAGAAGTCTCGGACTGACTTATCTTTTTGGGTTTATGGCGCCATCGCGACCTCTTGGGGTGTGGAAGTCAAGGTTGCGCATGCCAACCTTGCTTGGGTTTGAACCCAACCACATCGAAGTCCTCTGTGTTAGCGCACGAAACTTTGTACTGAATAATTTTGCTGAGAGTAATACTAGTTCACCCTCTTGCGCGCAAAGATTGTCGTCAAGTATGCACGAGAATGTCACTTCATGACCAAGAGCTTTTTGGGTTTCGGTTTTCATGTACCCAAACCCACAAATGCCAAACAGTCAAGACCTTCCCGTGCTTCCTAGCGCACGAAACTACGCTGATATGTTGTTAAGATATATATCTTTAAGTTCCCTGAAGCACAATGACTGAGGTACACTGTGCGCGAAACGAACAGTTTATTTCTTTGGCAGATTTATTGGGTTTGGGCTCAAATTTACCCAAACCCAATACATGCCAAACAGCCAAGGGCTTCTTATGCGTTCTAGCGCACGATACTTTCCACAAATATTGTCTAGATATATATCTTTGAGTTCCCTGAAGCTCAAGGACTGAGATACATTGTGCGCGAAACGAACAGTTTATTTCTTTGGCAGATTTATTGGGTTTGGGCTCAAATTTACCCAAACCCAATACATGCCAAACAGCCAAGGGCTTCTTATGCGTTCTAGCGCACGATACTTTCCACAAATATTGTCTAGATATATATCTTTAAGTTCCCTGAAGCTCAAGGACTGAGATACATTGTGCGCGAAACGAACAGTTTATTTCTTTGGCAGATTTATTGGGTTTGGGCTCGAATGTACCCAAACCCAATATATGCCAAACAGCCAAGGGCTTCTTATGCGTTCTAGCGCACGAGACTTTCCACAAACATTGTCTAGATATATATCTTTAAGTTCCCTGAAGCTCAAGGACTGAGATAGATTGTGCGCGAAACGAACAGTTTATTTCTTTGGCAGATTTATTGGGTTTGGGCTCAAATTTACCCAAACCCAATACATGCCAAACAGCCAAGGGCTTCTTATGCGTTCTAGCGCACGATACTTTCCACAAATATTGTCTAGATATATATCTTTAAGTTCCCTGAAGCTCAAGGACTGAGATAGATTGTGCGCGAAACGAACAGTTTATTTCTTTGGCAGATTTATTGGGTTTGGGCTCAAATTTACCCAAACCCAATATATGCCAAACAGCCAAGGGCTTCTTATGCGTTCTAGCGCACGAGACTTTCCACAAATATTGTCTAGATATATATCTTTAAGTTCCCTGAAGCTCAAGGACTGAGATACATTGTGCGCGAAACGAACAGTTTATTTCTTTGGCAGATTTATTGGGTTTGGGCTCGAATGTACCCAAACCCAATATATGCCAAACAGCCAAGGGCTTCTTATGCGTTCTAGCGCACGAGACTTTCCACAAATATTGTCTAGATATATGTCTTTAAGTTGCCTGAAGCTCAAGGACTGAGATACATTGTGCGCGAAACGAACAGTTTATTTCTTTGGCAGATTTATTGGGTTTGGGCTCGAATGTACCCAAACCCAATACATGTCAAACAGCCACGGGCTTCCCGTGAGTTCTATCGCACGAGACTTTCCAAAACTGTTGTTAAGATACATATATTTTAGTTCCCTGAAGCACAAGGACTAAGTATGAATCTATCTATGCAAGAGAATATGCAAAAAGCGATATGGTTGATGTGGTTGGGTTTGATCCCAAGCTAGGTTGGCATGAGCCAACCTAGACTTCCGCATCTCGAGAAAAGGCTCCAAGGACGGATGCCTTCAAAATAGCTGACTCTGAAGAGATTAATTACACTGCAAAGTGTATACAGATATACGAACGAGATTGACACAACAAAGTGGTAAAAAAATCAAGCACTCACCTCTTCGAGGGCGCGTTCCAAGGCACTCCCCTTGGCCTTGGCGCATCTTCGAGATGAGCTGCACACACTTCAAACTGTTAGTAAAAAAGGCTGCACCCACCGTGAAACAACAAAATACAGCCAACGAAAAATATGCAAAGATGCCTGCGAATAATATCACAGGGGTGCAGCATCACACAGCAGTCGGTTCGCCTTTCAGGGCGAAGGAAAATATGTTGCTTGCTGAACGTTGGGCCGCCGCTTTAAAATTCTTGCTGAGGTCATTTGGACGTTGACTCAGTCGACCGTTCGCGATTTCGATCACTCTGATTTTATCACGTCAGGATTATCTGATTTAATAATCCTGTAGAAATGATTCAGACAGTAGCATGTGACACGAGACACGAATCGTGTATAAACCGATTATCACGTTTATAATTTATACGAAGGGCCAGTTCCGGCGCGTGTATCCCTTCCCATTAAAATATCCCACACATCACATAGAAGATCATATATTGTTATTGGTAATTATAGAAATGCATTCTTCCTGGGTAAGATGTTAGCAGATCATGAAATTAAAATTTAACAGTGTATAACGATGCATGCTATAACAGATATACAATAACAGATCATATATTGTAATATTGTATTCGGCGATCGAAGCCAGAGATGCAACGACTCAACGACACAACGAGTGTCAAAGTGGATAGCGAACAATCGAATTCGTTAGAATATTCCTCATGATACGACAGCTCTCCGCCGACATACCAATAGAATCAATATATTAGATATTACACAAGCCTTATCCTTCGAGCTTTACCGGTCACACAGTGACGTGCTCAGTGGAGTGGCATGCGCATATCGCAGCCGCTTGTCTTCGATTGTTTGCGTCTCTTTTGAAGACGAGTGGCTGCGATAAACGACATGTCACTCCAATGAGCACGTCCTCACGTGGCCGTCACGCACGCTGCGCTGCGTCACCTTATCGTTGTTGGTCTGCGGGACTGCGATCCGAGGCGAGGGAGCGGGAGCAACACAACGTCATAGTGATAACATGATATAAGATATATGGTACTATAATTTTGCCCAAAGTATAATTGCTCTGCATTCAAACTTTCAAAATCAATTTATGACTGATATATGAGGTGATATCTGATTTGCCACAAACCGCGAAACGCTGGCACATATTTTTTCTTTCTTCATTTTCCTCCGCCGAAGTCTTGCCGAAGACGTCTCGGAGCAGCGACAAGGGGCATATAATATAAACAGTTTATATTCTATGCCCCTTGAGCAGCGACCGAGGGGCTCTAGATGGAAACGGCAAGGAAAAAAACAGTCCAGAAATTTACTTTTACGTTTTAGGGCCTTGCGGTATCGCTAATCCACCCTCCGCGTGCCAATGCAATCGCCCAGCGATAGCGATAGCGCTACTGTATGTCCGTGTCCTTCGTCCTTTGGATTGAGTTGTAGATATAATTACATGCCATATTGAACACTTTTATAAAGGCGTAGGCGCGGTGCTTTGGACCCTCCCGTCTCCTCTCCTGTATCAATAAGGGAATTGTATCGGTCGCTAAATTGCTTATCGATCTATTTTTAAGACTTAACCCAGTGGGGGGGCTCCGCCCCTCCCCACACCCCCCCATTACTACGGATAATTTTTAAGTCTTCGCCCAGTGGAGGGGGCTCCGCCCTACACCCCCACTACGGAATATTTTTAAGTCTTCGCCCGGTGGGGGGCCCACACCCCCCCATTACTACGGAACGTTTTTTCAACCGTTGTCAACATCGGGTCCTTTACGTAACACATATCCACATCTCAACATTATATTCGATTTCTCATATACAACACATAACACTTGGAAGTCCGAAGCGAAGCGATACCGATCTATCGATAAATGTGCGCAAAATGGATATCGATTGAGACTTATATGCCAATATGTACCGATATATCGACATATCATCATATCCGCACCACCGATACAATGCAAGATCGCCGATCAATATGCAATTACACAAAGAATGTCGAAGTAGCCTGAAGGGGGGTACTCTAACACGGTTGTATCACGATTGCCAAAATGAAATTACACATATAGAAATACAACGAATACCACGGCACGAGCGTTGTCAGGGTTATGACCGATGACATATGTGTCATACATGTCATACGTGTCATACCATGTCATGTCATGTCATATATTATTATGACAGTCGACAGTATGGTCGATCATGACTGTACAGGTCGAGTCGCGTCATACATTTATGACAGTCGTCAGTACGGTCGACTATGACATGTACAGTCGTACCATTTGTCATTCACTCACCTTGAGTGACACCTGTCATTGAGAGGCCAGGTTGTGGCATCGAGATGACAAAGCAAGATGAAGTCTTGAAGAACCGGAAGTGTTCGGAGAAAACTCATCTTCGCTTCTAGCATGTTCTGAACAAGCATGCGAGTATCATATGGCTTATTCGTTCAGCCGATACTGATTGTTCAACCAATGCCTTGGGTTCACAACCCAATTGTGGTGGCATCTATGAGATGCGGGGCATTGCGTAAAATGAGGTAGCGTTGGGCTACAGCAGTCACTTCTGAAGAAGCACTGCACTCATATCCACACAGACGCTGCGTGAGCTATTAACGTTCCATAATAGCCTCGCTATATATCATATATCATATCGCTTCCAAGCGAACCCTTAAGAGTGGTATTCTAATCGTCCACGCGACGAACGAGAACCTAAGTGTGCAGTGCAGCAAATAGAGATATATTGTATTTTTGTGTGTGCAACAGGTTCGCGGATCGCGTATACATACAGGCGCCCGCATTCGCACATATAAGACATATATCGCATAAATACACTCGTTGCGGAATAAACAGCGGACGAAGTGCGCGGGAGATACCGTCGCTAACACTTACGCTCGCATAATCACCGACAGAGTATAACAGCGCGAAGAGGTATGCATACAGCATACAAATCGCATACATACGCTGCTATCCTTCGCAAAATTGCACGATATGCGACATACTGACGCGCAGATGAACAAATCGTCATCAGTGTATGTTCCGTACATGAAATGGCATTCATATCATATGCCATACATACCTGCAACAGAGATATGTTCACTATTTGCAGCGCGCATATCAGCGACTTTGATAAATTGCTACTCGCACTAATTTTCAGTGCAGTGTACGCATCAAAATCTCGTCATTTTGAATGGTTGCAAAAATCACTCGTCTACGCGCGCATGATGATTTTGCTTGACAGGATATACATAGACCTGCTAGATTCATCATGAACAGACGATGCGCGATGATGGTATACATATATGCAGCATGCTACTTAAAATCTGTGATGCTTGCACATAAGAGATGATGTTATCCATTCACTGGCAGATTTACATACAAGTTTGCAATCATATGGGTGTGCATCATATGCTGTGTGTGTAGCCACACACACACACACACATATAAGTAGATGAAATCAGATAAATATGGACGCTGTGTAATCACATGTCTGTGTACTATATGTTGTGTGTGTAGCCATATCACACACATGCACACTTGCAGCATATACTATCCATCGCATGCAGCGAGATGTACCATGCATTATTATACCATGCAACTATACCATGCAGCAGATTCCAATGTTCTGATGACCACACAAATACTTTAGATCATCAGCATTATACTTATCAGCAGCACAGTGATCTGTGCACAACATGTGTGTGCAGATCAGCACACACACATATACACTTATTTCACTTACAGCAATCATTAATACACAGTGCATATACTTCTATATCATGCACACATTTTATTCTGAATGATTGCAATGTTGAACATACTTTATTATATTGAATAGCTTGATCACGATAACAGCTGTATTAAATAGAGCATAAGCATATTGCAGTGAATGCTAAACTATAATAGAATCCATGTTGCAAAGGGTGCCTGACAGTAATCATAACACCATAATTAGTTTGTCGTGCCCTGGTGGAGCCGAGATGCTCTCCAGGTAACACGTACATTCTATGGTGGATTACTTGAAGGAATGCTCACCTGAGCTTCATGTGAAATTTATCAGCAACTCATATCGTAATGAGATTATCATGGAATTACAACAATCCCTAAACTATATATATCATGTTAGATATAATCAGTACGTGGTATGCTGACAATCTGCATGATAAGCTGTTAGGATATTGTGATATCCATAAAGATCTTGCAAAGTGTGTGTAAGTAAACACACACACACACAATAGTACTAATCAGCAGTACTATACACTGCACAAACACTAGCATTCATGTTGACAATACACTGACTCCAAGTGTAATGATCAAGTATTGTATCAATACATAATACATAGATCCCACTTCCAAACACATGTGCGTGGAAGTGTCAGCGATGGCGATACATAAGGGAACAGGATCAAACAACATGCTGAAGGGCTGGATGGAGATATCTCCAGACCCGAAGGCAGTATACAGTGCTCAAATAACAGCTGGTCACTGTTGAGCACTGTCCATGCGTCTCACTCACATATCATCGCTGGAGCAACATCAATATCTACATTGCATTCTGACAGTTGATACAGATGATCACTTCACATGCATGTACAAACTCAGATCAGCAACCATACATGAATTGACAAAAGGTGGTTGTGGACGTACATACACACAAACATTGTGTTGTGTAAAAACTGCTTAGATTATATCTAGCAGTGTCCAGATGTATTTGAACATAGAGATATCACTTGATATACTCGTTGTATACATCCAAATATATCTTAGGATCTGACACAACTGTGAATTCATTTACAGTTGATATATCTTAAATATCACCAGAGAGTGCATATGCCTCCATGGGTTTCAATCAGTAAAACCCAGAAATGTGATCAACCTTAGATGTTGATATGCAGTATAATTCACTTTTATCCCATGAAATTTGTCATGTGCAATGGTGAAGTGATTTGCAGTACTTCTGTACTTTGCAGTCCACACACACAGAGATATGTATATATATATATATATATACATATAGCCAAAAACGGCCAAAATAGGTAAAATCCGTTTGCGATAGATTTGAAAATTGAAAATCGGACCCTATTTTATTTGATAATATGATTTTATACCTATTGAGGTATGAGAAAATCATAATGACACATGTCATATTTCGTGTAACACCCTAGATATTAGGTGTGTAATATATAGGGGTAAACATATTGGCTGTAACACTAAATCGGTCAAAATGCTGTACGTGTAATCTTTTGCAAATTCGGGATTGATTTTTTTTGCTATAATGGATATTTATCTATCAAATAACAATCCCTGAAAGACATAACACGTGTAACACCCTGTAACACCCTAATATTTGAATGTGTGTGTGAGGGGTATAACGTACCCTCTGAAAATCACCTAACATTCACTTAGGAATTGAATGCAGTTTTGCTTAAAAATCTTGGCAAAATCGTTATACTGCTTATTTTTTACCTGTATTAGGGTTACTGATATCAAGTAACACCCTAAACACTGTATTGGGTAATAGGGCCACTGTAACCACACATGCCCTAAAATGCCGCCATTATTTGGAAAAACTTCGTTTTTTTGGCATTATTATATCATGCTAAATCATCATAGACATGATAATACTGTGGGCAACAACCCTAGAACTGTAGGGCAACAACCCAAAAACTGCAGGGCTACAACCCAAGGACTGTAGGGCTGCAACCCTAAAACTGTATAAGCTGCTTTCTATAAGGACTGCAAGCTATAAGCTATAAGCTATAAGGTATATAAACAACTGACTTCCTATGTATTCACACTTCCTCAAGGGGGGAAGAAGGTGGATAGGATTCACACATATCCATTTCATATTCCGATCTGGTGATTTCTGATGGATTGCTTTTGATAAAATCACTGCATCCACAAATAACGTTGAAATCTGTACAACGTTAAATCCACCATCACTAATAAAGTGTAAACTCAGATGAGAAACTATATTCCAATGACTATAAGTTGACTTTTGTTCAGCATTTACATTCTCGAGTAAGTTTGGAATGCTGAATATATACATAACATATAACCTGATACCAAGCTTAATTGCATTTCTTGGATCAGAAGATATAGTTATATAATGTATATATATATATATATATCCCACTTGATGCACTTTGGCACTATAGCCGTACATAAGAGTGGGAAGGACAAGTGCATCGCTGTAAGACTGGTTGATATAGTCCCAGTGTTGAAGGCAGAATTTGGCACCCGAATAACAGCTGATAACTGTTGGTGACCACCATGTAAGACCTTCCAAGCGTAACTCCTTTGTCCTGAGATGCAAGTGAATTGTTCATAATATGTTGACATCACATGAAATCATTCTGATAAAAACCCTATATATTCATATGAGATGTCGTCACTACAATGACATGGGTTTTTGAATCGTCGAAATAAGTATAACTCCGATGAATTCATTAGTACAGAATAAGCTGTTGAGATTATTCTCCGGCTGGATTGCAATCATTCACAATCCCTGTACATTCCGGTGACAAAATATTGCACTGGACTGATCACCACATTGGTATAATCTGTGATATATAAGTCACCAGAGAAAGCATTGCAATCAGCACAATGCTGTCTAGACTCACAAAGATGAGTAACATATATTCTCAGATGTAATAAACAGAGGCACAATGTGACCTACGCTAAAATCGCGTATGCTCGGGCACTGTATTGTGACCTGCGCTAAGATCGTGTATGCATGGACACAACATGACTCGTGCCAATGACGTGGACATATATTTTTTTGCCACGACATCACATCTGAAATCAATAAATCACTCAGAGTAAAGGTGTTGACATCATTATAGCACCATTATACATATAGTCATGAGGATTTTAAAGAAGACATAGTCTCTCCGATATTGACAAACATGGTACATATATATATATCCATGCTCTCTGATCATATATTGATATCCCACAGCATACGATGATGGTAATAGCAAGCCACTTCGCCGCTGGAGGGTAGTGTTGTATATACACAGCACATGCTTGGGTACTATATGACCCACGCTAATGACGTGGATTCGGGCCGCATCCCAATAACTGCAATGCACCTTCGGTGCAAGGGGCTGCAACCCGAGAACTGCTATCCAGCTTCATAGAAAGCTTCCACGTCATCACAAAGAGGTCGGACCTCTGTTGTATTTGAACGGCGCTTGACAACCGCCTAGCAATACACTTCCTTGAGGGGGGAAGATGATAAGCTAGAAATACAACTAAAAACCAAATAAATAATAAATAATAAAGACAAATAATAAAACAAGTAAGTTGCATCATTGTTTTTGTTGTGGTAAGCCTGACTATATACAGTCAAACCATGCAAAACTCCATGAAAGTTGACACATACATCAGCCATGACATTCATATGAGCTTGATTTTGAAGACTTAGACATTGTATACATCTGATCTAGTATGTATCCAGACTAGAATTGTATATTGACACGGTGCAAGCACTATAGCCTCTGCCACCGATGATCATTGGAAAGGGCAACCATTCTTGATACTTCATACATATCCTCTGATTGGATCATTAAAGGTGTCAAGATTACTCAATGCAATATGCAGGCCACGGCCTGAGTACAATACCTAGAAAGGTCAAAGCCACTGAGCTGACCGATGCAGCATAAATGCTAGCTGCCTTGAAGGCTATACAATAAGCCTATTGCCCTTATGTCTTGATATGTATGTATTGGCATCTCTTTGAGGTAATTATGCCTGCTGAATGAGCCATACCAACCATCCTGTCTTCATTGATCATTACATATCTGATCATATCGCCATTGAGCAATGCCTATTCTGTGAGATTATATATCACGAGGCATTTCATTAGTGCACATTAAACAATTGAAGTGCAACAAAGATCATCAGCTCTATATGATACCAAAAGGTTGAATTGTTGTCAATTGATTTTTTTTTCAAAAACACCATTTCTCAGAGGTCTATTCATTATAAAAGACAGAGTTTGTGCAATCATGGCTATTCAGCCTCCGACATAGCTGACATAGCTATTTAGCTTATGACCCAACCGTTGTTAATCAGCCTCCACGCTATATGGCTGAAAAATGGCAAGCAATCTCTTCGGTCGTTCTTGGGCATAGAGCAATCAAGCACAGCCAATCCAGGATGTTTATCCCGAAATTCTCCAAGAGTTATTCATGTTTTTCATGTGTCATATGAAAACAGCTAATATACCGTCCTATGATGGGAGTCATCTCCTTCAGCGAGGAGAAGTGGTTATGCTGTAAAGTTGACCAATCTGATCATCATAAAAGTGACAGATTTGAGAAAATCGATTGAAACTTGTATTGAAAATGACTATTCCTTACAATAAGGTATTGCACCTAAAGGAATAAGGGTTTCATCGTCTGAAATAGGAAAAGACTTTTACATTGACTCTATTTCCTGAATCCAGAATCGCATAGAAAAAATGTTTTATCCTGTGCATATAGAAAGCACATTAGATTCAGATTCTGAGCATACAAATGGACTTTAATGCACTCAAATTTGTACTGAGTTGCAATTGTCCAAAGTTTTCACTCTGACATCATTACTTATTTGTGGGATAGCATACAATGGTATAAACCATCCACATATAGATTGACATCATATTTGTAATTTCATATCATTTTGGCACATAAGACAAGCATGCTTCATTAAGGAATGAAAACTCTTTCAAAGTTCATTCTGGAATATTTAGAAATTTGTTGCCTCATCCATTAGGCCACGAAGTCTTGGAAAACCCGCAATCTGCATACGGTCTCCAAGCACAGTTCATCCTCATTCTGGAAAGTGACAGAAATTTTATAGTCATAAAACAAGTCACAATTCTATCGGATTGAAATGACACATTCACCATTCATACTTCTTTATCATAACAAGTCTCTGAATAGTGTTTGCCCAAAAATAAAATGGGCGCCATTGAGATAAGTGATCATGTGCTGAAGAATATACACATATCACTAGGCAATGCCATGTTCTATTCATAATGAAATGACATGTCAGCCATCCATCAACTACGAAAATATAACTCGTAGTAATTTGTTGTCATTACGGACACTTCTTGATTGACTCTCCATTAGCTTCGATACCAAAGTTAACTTCGGTACCATCACTGATTTCTTTGTTCATCATGACAATCATTTTCCAGAACCATTGTCTAAAATTGGGTACACTATATTGACCCTAAACTGACAAAGTATGTGGGCTGCAACCCAACGACTGCATTTGACATCATCTGGCTTTTGCCACATTCAAAAACGTCAGGCATATTGCCAATATGACGTAGAGAGAATCAATGTTCAGATTGACATTGTTACCTCTAAAGCATTCGATGAGTAATCTCAGTCTGATTCTCTATCAAATCATTTTTCACATAACATAATGATTGAATAACATCCTCCATCACCATCTGATTGGTTTGATACATCTCTTTTTGCGAGGGGAAGGAAGAGTATAGATTCATTCATTTTCATACAGCTGCCACACCTTACATCATTGTGATTTTGCTTGGAAAATTAAAGATCTTATCAAAAGTTCCAGCATCTGTGTATAGCAGCCATAAAATTGATAACACGGTACATCATGCCGATTGAAACATCAAATGAAGTCTTATTTGACTTACTAACACATAAAGTTCATTATGAAGAAATCATAGATGCATATTTCTCCGGCTCTATCATAGTATATGAAGGGCACTGACATAGGAGAACGATGGTTTTTCAAATGTGAATAAGCTATATTGTAAGCTTACGACCATCACTTTGACGTCAACAGCCTGAGATGCTGATTGTCGAAATTCAAGAGTTGAAGGATTCGTTGAATCAACCTTGATACATGTGTTTTGATTGATAAATTGTTGATCCATGGTTTTTCCCCAAATCTAGAAAAGCTGGCACACAAGTTGTTGCCAATGTCTTGAGGAAAGCATCTGAGCAAAGGATTGCCAGTTGTGCCATTAAACATCAAATTCCATGAACAGCAAAGCCGAGTGAGTAAATCAGCCACTCTAGCTAATTGCCCGTCATTCCTTCCAGGTTCATGACAAGAGACAATTCATCAAAGTCATACATCAATGCATAAGTCACATGCATGGTTGCACAGTTTGTATCCGAATGCAACCCCATCAAGGTTAAGCATCTTCAACAGTAACTCTGGCCAACCAAAAGCCTTCCTGTCTTCGGATATCTTGAGTATTCTCATTTCCAGTTCCATTATGGACTAGGAAGCATCATGACTGTGCCTCGCCAGGACACTAATCCTCAAAGCCGCACACTTGAGGCGAGCCTTATGAGACAGTGACCTTTGGCTTGTGGGGCGTCAACCCCTTATCAAATCCTGAACACTTGTTAACACCTGATAAATTTATCATGATGCAACTTAAGTGGGATTATAAGTTCCACATAATCATATTGTCTACGTATGCTGAAGGTATAATTGCCGCATATGGTTACAATAGGTCGCAGCTTCTATAACATTGTGGCTTCTTAGTCAAAAGCTGATAGCCAATGACTTTTGCCAATAATTGCCGACCTAATAATAATCAAGCCGTTGAAATATGTACCCAAGAGGTTTTCATCCATCGGTCGTATAAATATATCAGGACTGCATCCCAAGAACTGCAGGGCTGCATCCCAAGAACTGCGATGCGCCTTCGGTGCAATGGGCTGCAACCCAAGAACTGCAGGGATATATCCCTAACATTTTTTACCCTGCATCAAAATTGATATGACAGGAGCAGGAATTGATCCTTCCTTGCTAAGGTGTAGTGAGCCTTGTGTAAATCATACCCTTACACAGATACGCATATGCGGGTACCAATATCTGTGGATAAATAAAAAACTGCTAAATGCTACCTTTGCCAAAACCGTGGTTTGTCATCGGATTCTTGGCCAGTCATCCGAAGCTACCGGAGATAATGACTGAGGTAGAAGGAGTTGTGATCCTAAGTTGTGCTTGACAAACATGACTAAATAAATTTCACATTAGTACGTGGCGAATCCATTCTCACTCATCGCGATAGATGTTCGTCAAAGCGTGCGTACTGGACAAAAATATTGAGGAGTTGAGCAGACCGGTTAAGGATTATAAGTCCAATTCCGTTAAGCAGGGCCGCTCCGTTTGCATTAAAACAAGCCCCTTTGTTCGTTTATTATCGAAATCGGGCTCCCCATCACCGCCTATGATCCTCCAAAGTAGCTTAAGGAGGGGAGGAAGAGTTGGGTGCACTATATTAGGCCGAGAATCGTTCGAATATAATTCGTTATAATCGTGGGATCATCGATCGCTCAAAGGCGACGACGGCTAGCGCAAATAATCCGTAACGTAGACTTCGGATGCTTTGAATCGTCTAGCACATACATGATAACGTGTGGATCAATCAGTAATCCAGCGTAGGATTGTATCGCGAAAACGCTCTTCATTGAACCTTGGAACGTCACTCAACGATACGATTTCCGGAAAGGTGGGCTGCATCCTAAGGACTGTATGGCTAAATGCCTAAGGTGAGGGACTAAAGTGGACTCAGTTCCCCCCAATAACCTAAAAACACCATGAGGGACGCCTCAAATCGGTGTAAGAAGACTGGTACCAGCAAGAAGCGACAACAACAAAGACATTAAAGACATATACAAAGGTATGCCCGTTGTGAGGACACAACTCTCTTGAGAGGGGAGATCTGTCAGGGTTATGACCGATGACATATGTGTCATACATGTCATACGTGTCATACCATGTCATGTCATATATTATTATGACAGTCGGTCATGTCATATATTATTATGACAGTCGACAGTATGGTCGATCATGACTGTACAGGTCGAGTCGCGTCATACATTTATGACAGTCGTCAGTACGGTCGACTATGACATGTACAGTCATACCATTTGTCATTCACTCACCTTGAGTGACACCTGTCATTGAGAGGCCAGGTTGTGGCATCGAGATGACAAAGCAAGATGAAGTCTTGAAGAACCGGAAGTGTTCGGAGAAAACTCATCTTCGCTTCTAGCATGTTCTGAACAAGCATGCGAGTATCATATGGCTTATTCGTTCAGCCGATACTGATTGTTCAACCAATGCCTTGGGTTCACAACCCAATTGTGGTGGCATCTATGAGATGCGGGGCATTGCGTAAAATGAGGTAGCGTTGGGCTACGGCAGTCACTTCTGAAGAAGCACTGCACTCATATCCACACAGACGCTGCGTGAGCTATTAACGTTCCATAATAGCCTCGCTATATATCATATATCATATCGCTTCCAAGCGAACCCTTAAGAAGCGTCTCTAGCGGAGTGTTCCGTTCCGCGGCGACATGCATGCCACGAATAACCTTGTCACCATGTCGCGATGCTATCTAACTTCTACCCGCACGGTTTGGCGCTCGGGCACTCGGGCGCGTTCGGGAACGTGTCGCGGGGTGAGATAATAATGTCACTTCTTTATCGTGAAAACGTGACCCAAAGTTGTCTTGGAGAGTTCGGAGAGAGGAACAAAATCTTCTGCCACGTCTGTTCCACGTCGTTCATCTTACGAGGCGCTGCAAATTCGTTTCGCCCGTCAGATAGCCGCGTTTCGGACGGTGAGTAGGGAGAGTAGCGCAAGTCTTCGTCGAGGCCTTCACCTACCATCGCACGAACGACACTGTCGCTCAGATATTTAATCCGACCGATTGGTATGTTTCTCATGGACAAATGATTATTTTAAGTGCATTCAGGGTTGAACGGAGGAATTAATTCGCGAAAATTCCTTTCAATAAAATCGCCACACAGAATCAGACCCCATCCCCACCCCATAATCTATGACGATGACGAAGTGCCCGAACCGAATGCGGGATGGTGACCATTTTTGGCGGCGCGGGCAGTCCGCTCGTGCGCCAGTGCTGCGCCAGTGGTTTTTAATACAGAATAATGTCGTTCTGTGCAGATTATGTCGTTTTGTACAGTGCTTAACAGTGGTGGCACCATGTCTACACAAGTCAAGCAAGAAACCCAAAGATCATTATCACGCATATCACACGCACAGCACGCACAAGCATTTTCAACCATTCAAGACATATCATATTTTGTATTCAAATTTACTTTATATCATATGTCTATCTCGGCATGTGCCATCCAGCGGTTGTGCATGCCGAGCATACAGCGATCTAAAGCCTATCTTGGCTTACAACATCTTGCAACGCGAGCTCTAGGGGGTCGCTCTCGCTCGTTGCATGCGAGAAAGACAGATCCTACTGTCCGGCTAAGCTCGCTACAGATCAAACAGATAATCACATAACTAGTGTCTGGCCGAGGCTTTATGCTCTCGGAAACCCAGACAGTGAAATAAGACTGCACTACTGTACTGTACTACTGTACAGTACAGTGCTAGGATGTCACGGACACGATACGGAAGCAGGGTCAGGCTAGGGGCTAGTCAGAGCCCATAATAACTAAGCCTAAACCCGAAGTCCAGCACACCACCCGTGGGTGTGACTGCCTAGCAAAGCAGGTACATGATATACAGCCACGAGATAATAAACAAACACCTAACATTCACTTCGGTGGAAACCGATCACTGCTAGCTGGGTGCCGGGGTCTTGACCCGGTCATCCCACTACTGGGCTAAAGCTAATCAAGCTGCCAGGACAATTGAAGTAAACTCAGCCACTTTGAGGCTGGTCAGCAGGGCTGAGTTCAGCGGTCGGGATGTAAGCACAGAAGAATCCCGAAGTGAATTGTAAGTTGTCCGTTTCAAATTGAGCACCACCAGGCCCAAGTGGGCAAGGTGGATCCACAGCAGAAAGTAAGGTGACAGAAGACGGTAAAGATTCCAAAAACACCGAAGAACTTAAATGAGCAGAATCCCACGGCGGTTCGAGCATTGAAGAAGCATACACAAGAACCCCATCGTCTGGCGGCCAATCACGGATGTCCAGAGAACCAAACGGCGGATCCGAAGCAAAGAGATCTCCAGTAGACCGACGGACGGCGGCTCCGGGCTCAACCAGGCCCCTGTCACCACCGCCCACGGCAACCAGAGATGCCGTAGAGCTGGCCAGTAAGGAACAACAGAGCACAGGTGCCATTAGTGCACATCGGAGAAAACTCGGCGGAGTCCGCGGACGGTACACCGGAGCTGCTACTGGCGATGCTCCCCCGTCAGAGTCATGCTCAAGAGTGCCGAAGGAGCCAAAAGCCACTTGCTGCCCGCCGTCAGAGTGATTGTCAGAGCCTTGGTCATCGTCAGAGACTTCAGAGCCAATGTCAGAAGCCTCAATCCTCATGCCAGCAAATAGCGGAACCGGTGCAGAGTCGCCAAGCTGGAGTGACGGGACAGAGCCAGGCAAGCCGAGAGAGCCAGGGATAACCACTGGCGGGTCATGAGCCGCAGGCACACCACCAGCCACGAGTGCAGAGGGATGCCGAACCGCAGGCGGTGGCGGAATCGAGCCCTGTGCACCCGAGTGGAATGTGGCCAGACCAAACTGAGCCATGCCGTCATCGTCAGCCGCCGCATCCTGAGCGGAAGCGGCCGCATCCCGAAAGTGCCGCAGAGATGTGGGCTCAGCCGTCACAAAAGAATGTGCCGACAGCTCGCACACCTCTGGGCGACCCTCCATCGTGCAGAGCGACTCGAAGGCATGTAACGACCATATCGCAAAAATGAGACACGCGGGCGTAAATGAGAAAAAAATGAGAAAGCATTAAATTGTCTGCCAAATTGGTTTTTGGGGTTCTGAATGACAAATATTAGGGTTAATTTGAATAGTCCTTGAAGGAATTTCGAAAAATCTGGTTTTTGACTCTTCAAAGTAGCCACGCGAGTCACGCGGGCGGCAAGAAAACGGGAAAGGTGGAAGTATCGTGTAAGGTGTGGAAAGTTATGATTTTGCCTTATGTTTGTGAACGAAATGTTAGATTTTTGCACTATTAGAATATGTAATATTTTGACATTTCCGAAAATGCAACTATTTGCTTACATGGGAGAGATCCAGCAGATTTATGGCCCATTTTAGGGTGTTTGGAGGGTCACGTACTAAAATTCTTCTCATCGGGCGAAAGTGAGCAGCAAAGGAGATATTTTCAAAAGCTATTGTGCTGGAAAAGTTGTTCGGGAGTGAAACCAACCAGGGGTGATGCTCCCTCAGGCTTCATGTGACCCAACATGGGCATTCAGCGGGTAAATTTGCCCTGAACAGGCTATTCCAGCACGATTCTCGGCAGCTAAGAAGACCGGTTAACTGTATTATTTCGCGGGAAACATTAAAATACGTCAGAGGCAAAAAATCCCGCGGCAGGTGTTCCTACAGGTGTGCTGCACATGGATATATCGGGGCGTCCAAGGTTCAGGGTTTTAGGGTATATGTAGGAGGAGTCGTAACCGGAGGTCGTTTGCACACACCTGCGTTCGTGACATAGAACCACAACCCGCACCTTAGACTACCTACACCAGTATGGCCAATATTGGAATATTGCAGTATTTGATATGGCCTTTCGATACTTTTACGTTTCGCGACTGCCAGTTACAACAAGCCCAATGGGTTCCTGAAGACCCTTTAATTCTCCGCTTGTGGCAGCAAGCGCGGGAACAAGCAGACGAAGACTGGGAGGACTTCGGGCAACATGCAGTTAATCTCAGGACCTATCACTGGTGGAGTTTTGGCCGATGTACGTCCACGGCCGTAGATCCAGCGAAAGGTTCGGTGTGAGGCATCTCGTGTACTGGTATGAGGGCGGGTGGATCTACCACCGATACTCAGATTTGGAGTGGCGGGCCTGGCGAAATAGAAACCGCTACAGCGAAACAACGCACGGTGCCCTGCCAGAGCTGGAAAGCGATCTGCTGCAAGAAGATGATAGGAGATGCGCAGTTTGCGGGCGTATGTTAAGAACCTGCACCCTGGCGCGCATATTTGATGCTAGCGCGTGCAATGAGGAGACGTATGCTTGGTAGCTAACACTTATGTCACGTGACTGTACACAAATAAACCGTATATTCACATGTATGAAAAACAATAAGTTTCACGCCGTGTTGCCATTGTAATCTAGTGTGCGTGCCACGAGGAATGAATGAGGCTGTGTTGCTTACCTTCACCTCTCCAACGCCTCGGAGGCCAAGTTTTCCCTGGCCACCTTCAGAAGTTCTGCCTTTTCAGGTCCTCCTGGAACTCCGCCGACAGCAGGTTTGCCAGGAGGTTCGTCCCAGCACGTCAGGATCTCGCTCGCATCGAAGTCGTACCAACCTGTCACTTTCGGAGCGGCTCTCCGGAAGGCGTTCTCCGCGAACAAGCTGTTCAAGTCAGAGAAGGTTTTGCTTGTTCTCCTCGTTCTCGGTATAAGCAGAGGCGCACATGGAAGCCAAAACCCCCACTTCACTCTGTTCGTGTTCAGATCCACCTCCAAGACCTCCACGAAATGCATGGGCATGGACACGGCGTTGTTCCCAGGCATGCGGATAGTAAAGCTGCAGCCGTCGTTGCCCGCGGCCACCGTAACTGCGAAACTTTTGCCCGCACTCTTCGCCAGCATGTCGATGGTGTAGTTCGTAGGAAGGTTACGGTAGGCCAACGGTATGTCGTCGTCCGGGTCGCCCGAGTCGTCCTCGTCGTCCTCGTCGTCCTCGTCCATCGAGACGCCTGCGAACTGTCCAGTGGCCGCCTCCGGGCGATGCGCGTTCTCCACCTGCTCCGCAATCTGATTTGCATCCTCGAAAAAGCAATCGTCGTCAGGAGCGAAGCTGTCCGTTATAAGGGCGCCTGTCGGACCGATCACAGAGGCCGCTCGGAATAGCACTCGTCCCTTTTCACGACCCCGCGCTTGTCGAGACTTCCCGGGTGGAGACTTGCTCCCTGGGGACGCCTTTGCCAATGGCGAACTGCGTGCACGCTTGTCGCTTGGAGCTCGTGCTTGATCTCCCTGTGGCGCTGCAGGCGCAGGGCATCCTCGGCCACCTGCGCCTGGCCCTCGTGCTGCCGGTGCCTGTGGTCGAGTAGGCATAGCTTCGTTGGTTTGCGGGCCTCGCGCAGCAGCTCCTTCTCGTCTTGCCTGTGTAGTGGCTGTTACAGCCTCGAGTGATGGCGCCGCCCGCGCAGCTCCGCCGGCTTCGGAAGTTCTTGCAGGCAAGGCCTGCTCCGTACCCGGCGACGCATCCTCCCCGGTTTCCTCACCTGTCGTCGCTCGGCTTTTTTTTCGAAGGACTCTGAGTTGTTCGTGGTGGGCCTTAGGTTTCGGGCGACATCCGTCGCTTCAAATAAGGCCTTCGCCAACGGCTCCTTGAGTGGGCGTTCAGGAAGTTCAACTCCCAGGTGGTGCAGCGCTGCTTTACACTCGGCCACCGTGTACCTGCAATGGCAGCCGACGCGTAAGACATACAGCTAAGACTCAGGTAGGCATAATACTTGCAAGACCTAACAATGAAATCGAGGTGCTCGCAACCGACCAACGGGACGAACCAAAAATCGACGGACTCGACGTCCCTCGCTTTCTCCCCGCACTTGCGCACGATCTCTTGTGGAGGTTTCCGCGGAAGGTCCTTGCTTAACACGTTGCGACCATCGGATAACACTTCGAACTGTTCGGGCATCGTCCGTTCTGGCACCTCCTCCTGCACTGGCTTCTTGTGCCAGGCGTTCTCGTAAAGCTCCTTCAAATCCACAGGAGCCTGTGGGGTCGGCTTCGGTCCAGCCCAGACATCGTAGTCCTCGGCGGTCTTGGGCTAGGGAAAGTACCCGAGCAACGTGTCCAGCGTGTCACTTGGAATACGGTAGTGGATGTAGTCGCACATGCGACTGAAAGCAGTGCGAGTTTCCCTCTCTTCCTTCGGGTCTAGCGGCTTCACCCCTTCTAACGTGGGGCTGCTGTCGAAAGCGGGGTAAGTTTTCATTACCTCCAGGCCCTTACGGAGATCCTCATCCACTCCGTCAGGCATGTGGTTTGCGTATTGTTCTCCAAACTTGTACTTCAGCCGTGTAACACCATCCACGTCCTTCTCGAAGTGCATCAGGTGTGTACGCCTGACTTTCCCAGAATAGCCTTCAAACTTTGGGTTTATGTGCGGCTCCAGCCAAGCCTTGAAGTCCAACTGTTGGCCTTGTACGTCCGTGATTTTGGTGAACTTCTTCACTGGCCAGCTTCGTAACCAGGCAATCCACGATTCCAGCGTCATCAGCCACACTCCAGATTTGCGCGCGTCTTTCCCAAATATGAACATCTTGATGAGTCCAAACCAACCGTCGCAGTCGTTATGGGTGTGCGCGACCATCAGACGGTGGAAGACAACCACGTTGTAAATATTGTAGTGCACCAACAACGCACAAAACGCGAACGTGTTCTTGTTCCAGTTTTCTGAGCCACCATCCAGCTGCAAATGAAGCTCCTTCCGGAAGTAGCGCTTGCCCGCGCGACCTTGTGCGGTGTAGTGCAACAAGTTCCACAGTGTCGTGAGCAGCATGTTTGCACCCTTAGCCCCGCTCCAAGGGAGCCCAACGGAAAATAGAAGCAACGAGCCATGAAGTATCGTGAGCTGCAGGTGTAGGTTAAAGAAATGTTGTTTCTTCTCGCTGATGCCCTTAACTTGATGCGGGGCATGCGGAACAACCGTGTTCTGATTTGCCGCGCCGTCCGCCGCTATGGAGTCGATCCGACCGGCAGGGTCAGAACCCTCCTTCCGCCTGAGGTCATAACACGTGCGTTGCAACCTGTGAATGTAGTCGTGTCGCGCGAAACGAGCAGAATAGGCGTCCCAGCGTGCAGGTTCGCGACCCTGTTGTCCAAGAAGCTGAGCCCTCTCTGCACCCAGATCGTCACATGTCGTGCAGATTCCGGACACCTCCACCTTCGCCCTTACCGTTATGTCTCGAGCCTTGAGCAGGTTTTTCACGTATATTTTGAAGGTTTCAGCACATACTGCCCACTGGTCCTCTGTGTCGAACTTATACAAGTCGTACTGCACACCATAATCGATGGGTGGAATTTGGCGCGCACCACTTACCGGCATCCTCTGTGGTGCTCCTTTCAACATATTCGAATCCGCCCACTCGCGGAACACCTCCTCGTGGTATGAAATCGTCGTCACCACCGCCTTCGCCACAGGGAATGCAGTTGTTGCCGGTAGTTCCCCCTTCTCTTCAAGGATAAGTGCCTTATATCGCTGGTACGAGCTCCTGGGGAGCGCCCACGCTGTTCTGAACGCCTCCTCGCAGATCTCCTTTTCGAAAAGCTTCAGGGTGCCAATAACACGCTCTCCAGACTCGCGCTTCACGATCGCTTTGCGCATA